>MQRK01251481.1:0-14681 GCA_001938485.1 Girardia tigrina | reverse complement strand
GGTGGCTCAATATAAGGCGAGTGAAGAAGACAGGGAGGAGTACTTTAAGGAACTGGAAAGATGGATTAATAATGGATGGCTGGTCCCAGTTGAGAGAAACAAGAATTAAATTATTCCTCTCATGTGTGTGAAGCAAGAAGCAAAAGGGAAAGTAAGACTTGTTTTGGATATCAGTACGGTTAATAAGTTTATTCATTCTCACACGATGGATACAATAGCAGTTAGTAAATCGCTTCGCAAGTGGAGAAAAATGTCTGGAAATTGTAAAATTATTGATCTAAAAAATGCTTACTTACAGGTACATGTTGAAAAAGATCTGTGGGAATATCAGCGAGTGTTTATTAATGATTGTCCATATCAATTAACTCGATTGGGTTTTGGATTGGCTTCAGCTCCGAAGATCATGAATAGAATACTAGACTTTATTTTAAAAACTCAGAATGTATTTAAAAAATGGGTATCTCATTATGTGGACGACTTGATTATAGATGAAAATATAATTTCGGTTTCGGAAGTGAGAAATCATTTAGAAAATTATGGACTGATATGTAAAGAACCAGAAAAAATTAGCACGACAACAGTTCTTGGGCTTCAGATGTATTTGAAGCAAAACGTATTGATGTGGAAAAGAACGAATTATATTAATATAGCGGAGGATCATGTAATGACCAAGGAATGAATTTATTCTATCTGTGGTAAATTAATTGGACACTATCCTGTACGTGGTTGGCTGAGGGTATCGTGTAGCTATTTAAAACGAATGTGTAACTGAATTGATTGGAATCAACCGGTATCACGTATAACAGAAGTTTTCATGAATGATTTATTAGAAAGAGTAAATAAAGACAATCCTGTGAACCGCGTATGGAATACACCAACATCAACATCATTTAAATGGAAAGTGTTGTGCAATGCAAGTATTAATAAGATAGAAATAGGATGTGTTGTTGAGTGTAATGGGAATATGTTAGAAGACGGTAGTTCGTTGACGTTGATTCGAGTCATATAAATGTAGCTGAACTAGAGTCGGTGATCAAAGGCTTAAATATGATCTTGAAATGGGACGTGAAAGAGTTTGACATAATGACAGATTATCAAGTAGTGTGTGGTTGGTAAAACTTCGTTGTTGATCAGAATAAAAATATAAAAGTAAGTGGAATAAATGAAATGTTGGTCAAGCGTCGTTTAAAAATGATTGAAGATATAATTGGAGAATTAGATCTTCGATGTAAATGTTTGTGGATAAATTCAGGGCAGAATATTGCAGATCGGATGACTCGAGTAAAACGAAGTTGGCTGGATATAGAAAAGCCAAATGTAGCAATGACTGTAAGTGAGTGTAAATCTGCAATATCTGATATCAGAGAGCATGCTAATTTGCACCAAATGGGTATAGAAAAGACCATTTATTTACTCGAGAGATATGGTATGGCATCAGACGTTGATGAAGCTAAAAGGGTGATAAAAGAGTGTAATAAATGCAACAGTATCGATCCGTCACCGAAGAGTGTAACTCATGATTCGTTAAGTATTCAAAGTAATTGGGAACGTTTAGCGTTAGACCATACACATTACAATGGTATTACGTACTTGTCAATGATAGACTGTGGACCAAGTAGATTTTCTGTATGGAAAAGCGTGAATTCTGAATCGGCTCAAGATGTGATTGCACAATGTCAAATTGTATTTTCAGAAAGAGGACCTCCGCAAGAAATCTGAGTGGATAATGGAACTGCGTTTAGGTCATCAGAATCCAAAATGTTGTGTAACTCATGGGTAGTAAATATTATTTATAGATGTACATATAGGCCATCAACAAATGGTATTGTGGAGAGATGCCGTCGCACAATTAAACGAATTGCGAAGAGGTCTGATATTCCTATATGGAAAGCAGTATTTTACTACAATGTAGTACCTCGTGGAAAAGGGGAATACAAGGTAGTTCCAGCAGAGTCTATGTACAGATATAACATCAAATTACCAGTAATGCGTGATGAACCTGAAAAAATGGTAAAAATGAATGGAAAATCGATGATAAGGTGTTTATTTAACCTCATCAACATACACGATGCACCGAGTCATGGACACCAGGGGTCGTTACAAAGGTAGTTAGTAATAAGTGAGTTGATGTTGATGGAGTACCGAGACACGTTCAGGATATACGACAAAGACAAGAAGAGAACATCGGACTGCCGGATATGGCGGTTGACGGAAAAACGAAATAAAAGATGGATATAGCAGCAGTAGTAGTAGTTACTTGTAAGAATCTGACGATCAAGTTAATCAGGACATTTGCATGCGACAATCCAGCTGAACTCGGAAGAAACCTGATTGGTTAAAAGATTATGTGAACTAGGGTTCAGGTGGGGATATAATTATTAATGAAATATTTTGTTTGAATATTCAGGGTTTTGTTGTAACAATAAATTTTTGTTAAAAGCGTGATTTGTTTTTTTGCTTCATCTCAATTTGTTCAAACTTACATACTTCTTCAAAAAGATGATTTTCTTCCCACTTAAAATTTTTATATGGCAAAGGTAAAGTCATAATTCCAGAATATAATGCAGTTACATCAATGTATAAAATCCAATCGGGATCACCAATTGTTTTGCAAAGATACTCATATTTATTATCATCTATTTCAAAATGAGATATGTAACCATCAAGCAATTCTTTATATTTTGGTATGCGTTTTTCTAATGCTTTTATGTTATGAGCAATTAGTTACCGATCACCCATATTTGATGATATACCTCCTTTCAGATTATTTTATATTAATAGAAACATATCAAAATATGTTAATAAATATAATTCTATTTTTGATTGAGATAATGAAACATCCCAAGCTAATGATGGTCTTGAAACATAATGACATGGATTTAATTTAAAACTATTGATAAATGTTTCAAAACAATCAGCTAATATTAAAACATCCATTTTTAAATAAACATCATTATAATCCCCTAACGTTTTACATTCAAAGATTTTCCATATCTCTTGAGCTCTTCGATATTCTGTATCCGATATTCCAGCTTGAACTAAAATTGAATAAAAGTTGTCTTTTTTAAGTAATGCTGTTTCATTGTATCTTGCATAAGAATTTATATAATCATATGGAAATATTTCCTTTGCTCTATACAAATCAAATACATTAGGTATATTTTCTAACCCTTTTCTTAAATTTTTAAAATCTGAATCTTGTAAAGACTTTCCTACTTTCTCTAAACTTGTCCCAAAAAAACCTAAATGAGTCAATAACATTTAAACAACCATTTCTTAAGCATAATTATTCATTACTTGTTTTTCCTATAGCATCAATTTTGTCCCGATCGCCATATTCAGCTATAAATGCAACAAAACAAAAGACAATAGGGTGCAGTACAGCAGGAGTCGTATTTTGGAAGAAAATAGACAGACAAAGTGGTATGATAACAGCAAAATAAATCAAGAGGATATCAGAATAAGATTAAAAGAAAAAAACAGGCCAGAGGAAAACTGAACGGGAAGAATTTATAAGGTTGGTGATAAGGTCTGGATACAAAAGGAGAATAGAACGAAAGGAGAAAACAGATTCGAGAGCTCATATGAAATTATAGAAAAGATCCACGTAATAAGTTACAAGTTGGAAGACAAAAATGGTAGACAAATTATTTGAAATGTTGAAAAATTCAAAAATTTCAAAAACGAGGAGGTATGTTAGGGGGTTTTTTTGTGACTTTTAAATTTTGGAATAATTAATTTATAACATCATATTTATAATTAAATAAGTTCAAATAATTTATATACATACATAAGTTTTAAAAAAATAACAATTTCGGATTACCAAAAATTAAAATTAAATTTTTAATTTATTACATATAAAACTTTTTAAAAAATAAATATTTCGGATTAATAGTAAAAATTCTAATTAAATTTTTAATTTATTGAACAAAACTTTTTGGAAATAAATATCTCGGAGTAACAAACATTGTAAATAAAATTTGTATTCAAAATAAAATTTTGGTGTTAGTGAATTCTGATCTTGATCAAAAACCCAACAGCTTTGAATAAACATTTTACAAAAAATATGAAAAAAAATCATCTTTTTTCAAATGAAATTCATATTTTTTCATAGTAAAAACATAATTGTTCAAATTACATTGATATTTTTTTATATTAATTACATATTTTTTCATATTAAATATATTTTTTCATATCAAAATGATATTTCTTATATTAAATACATCTATTATATTAAATTGATATTTTATTCGGTAGTAACGCGTATAGAATTTGAATTATAAATCATTCTTCTAAAAAAACAAACCTTTGGAAAAAAGGTGTGTCAAGCTAAAAGTCCCATCAACATAAATTTTTACCACTTCTAAAATCTATATTTTAACACTTTCTCTTCCAAAAATTAAAATTCTGTTAGCATCTTCAAATCTGGAATCTGCTATTACGAACTTTTCCATTTGATTTAGTGCATAATTATAACAAGAATAGCCGTGTGGCATGAGTTGAGCATTTACAAATTGAGCAATATCAATTACAAAGGCTTCACTGCAGATTCTCTAAATAAAGTCCATTTTTGTACTGGACCATGTCAATGTGTTTTAGACTTTCCAAAGTACACAAATGTATTCTTCCAAAGTGGAAAATGTTGAATAATGGGCTGTAAGGAGCTTATTGATTCGCCAAGTTTACATTACAATCCTATCAGTGTTTATATACAATGTTTTATAGTGGCGNGATCCAGGATTTTGAAAGTGGGGTAGCTATGATTTAAAACAAGTTTTCTTTCACGTTAAAATATTTTAGCATTTTTTATAGATAAAAAAACGTCAAATCGCAAAATCTATTCATAGAAACACAACATTTGATTTCGTAAGTCCTAGGTCTCTTATTAAGTCATCAAGTTCCTGTTGATTAAGAAAGTGCGGGACATTCTTTGGACTTTTTCAACAAAATCCATGTCAGCAACACTATTTTGTTTATGAGAAAACTCATCGTCAGAAACGGCTTTTAGAGGTGATGGTTGAGGTACTGGTAATTCTATAGAGTGGAGTACGGGGGCTAAAGATGATGGAATGTTTGGATAAATAAAACTTTTTCGATCTCTGGGATTTTTAAATTTGGAAATGTCTACCATACAGTAATACCAATCATCGTGGTGATTGGTTGACTCTCTCCATATCCGAGGGATTCCAAAAGGCATGCTGCTGAGATTACCATTTAGCCATTTTCCTAAATTTGACCGGAAAGTATCAAAACTGAAATGTGGCGCCCATGATTTGTCTTGATCAGTGACAGGAACATCAAAGTAAGCCTCATAAGCATTGCATAATTTACTACCAGTTGAAAATGCATATTTTCGTTGTTTTGGAGCTATATAGTACCCGTATATATAGCCAAAGGAGTTCTCGGAGATTTTACAAGCTCGCTTGCTCGCCATCGTAGGTGATTGAAAATACTTAATAATGTAAATGAGTTATTGATACGTTTAAACAAAAGGGAAGTCTATTGCGTATTAATCTAAAACAGAAAAATAGAAAATAAAGAAAATATTAAATAGCGGCAAATAATTAGATGGTGTGAAAAACTAATATCATATTCGTCATCATCATACTTAAATTGTGTAAGGAACATAGAAATTGTTTTGCAGGAAAAAATTGTTACACAGTGTAATCATTTGATGATAAGTTTTTGATTCGTGGCTATTTAGAAGTTCCTTTGACTTGTCGTAGCGGGCAAAATTATAGTATGATGTTTAAAATTAAAAATAGTCATCGAACAGACCACTGTGTAATAAATGACAATTTTGACTCGTCTGTCTCTTTGTACTTCAGTCAACTCATAAATATTGTCGAGGTTTTTTTCGGCATAGTCAAGCTACTTAGATCATTTTAAACATTCTTTCAGCAATGTATATCTATACAACTCGTAATGCCATTGTTCTTTTATCTTTAACTTAAAACAACCCACAAATTGTTTTCGTCAAAAATGTTGTTTTAGAAATTCATTTAAAATTCAATTCAAATAATATCATTAAGAAATTTGGTACTTATGAACAATTGGACACGGTTTCCTTTATTACTGAGCGTCCAAAACGATGCCTGAAATTGTGATGAATTTGATAAAAGTGAAGCCGAAAAAGTATTACATTTTATTTGTGCATATGATACTTGTTTAAGTTAATTTTACAAATTATTTTAAAATGGAGCCCTTCTTTTCCTTTATTTATTCAGGTGTATTATCATTCTCAAACAGTTCTGTTCTTGAATATGTGCAGATTGAAACTGTTACGTTCGAAATAATCAATTGAAGTCCTACCACGTGAGTAAATATTTCTATAACAATAACAATTTTTAAAAACATATTTTCGAAACTATTTTTTTCTTATTTTGTACGAATCAAAAATAAATAAATTTTATAAGTGTGATAAATTTATGTAGATATTTTTTTTATTAAAACTTTATTTCAACTTTATTAATTTTAGTATTATTAAATTCTTATTTTTATTAAAAACTTATCGTAACTTATTAAAATCAAATCCTTTATATTTTTATTAAAACCTTATTGAAATTTATTAATTTTAATATTATTTGTTTTTTTTTAATTTTCGAATTAATTCTTTAATTTCTTAAATTAGAAAACAATTTATTTTTTTCGAAAAATTTTAACTTCAAAATTACTACGAAAATATTTTACAGCATAAAATTCTTTTCAATAAAAATCTCAATAAATTTTATTTCAAAATTTCAACTGTAAAATTATTCAGAAAATATTTTATTGTTTAAAATTATTTTTAATAAAAATATCAATAACTTTTATTTTAAAAATTTTAATTTTAAAATTACTTAGCAAATCTTTTATCGTGTGAACTCCCATCTCTTTCAAATGGTATTGAGCCTCTAGGCTCTGTAGAGGGTACATCCAAACTAAAGAATCACTAGTAGCCTTCCCCCCCGATTGGCCTCCAACGGGTGGTTCAAACAAATGCGAGCGAAAAATGCAGCTGTAAGCGGTCTCTTGATGCTAGAAAAAGCTGCGCAATTTGCTGGAGCAACTGAAGCCTAGAGAGGACATTTTATCGTGTAAAATTCTTTTCACAAAAATTCTAAAAATTTCAACATTAATATTATCTAGAAAATAAGAAATTTAAAGAATAATGGCAATTTTTTATTAAAATCAATAACACAATTCAAAAAAATCAAATTTTATTTTCGCAATATATTTCGGTGCATTTTCTACCATCTTCAGGCTTAATTACCAACAATTGTGCTGTCTTGTATATCGCAAATTGATGATTATGTAAACATCTTGCGTAATAACAAATTAAACATTTTCAACAAAGTCGAAGAGAGACTTGTTTGGACATTAATGAACGGATTAAGTAATTAAATCAATAATGCCTCACAAGTAACTCTTTCCCAATAATTTTTAGAAATGTAAGTAATGATTATGACTTTCAATTGTGTAAAAAGTTTTCTGATAGTTTTTCCGGAAAAAATAATTAATGATAAAAGTACTGAACAAGATAAAAAGATTAATAATTTAAAAAATTGTGCTGTAATTTTAAAAATTATTGGGAAAGAGTTACTTGTGAGGCATTATTGATTAAATCACTTAATCCAAGATGTTAAGAACATTGAGACAATTTTCGTTAGAAGTTTTATTAGTATCACATTTAGAGTGATCATAACTCTGAAGATCTTTCACCGTTTGAAATCGCTCTAATTGCTTTTTTTAATTTCTATTTTTTTATAATGATAATTCGAACATTTTTTCTAAGTCTTTTTAAAATATTGATTAAAAATAATAATTTTAACTATTTCTATATAAACTCCAAATAATAAAAAAATTATAAATTGTTCAAAATGAATTTGATTTATATCTAATTAAATGCTTTTCTTTTTTTATTTTTAAAAATTTATTAAACTTAATTTTAATTGTTAATTTAAAAAATATAAAATTATCAAATTATTATTTTAATTATGTTCGAATAGTCAATCACTTTAAATATAAAAAATCGTAGCATGTCAAAATGTCGCAGGTCCAAAATGTAGTGAACAAAAATATAGCGATTCAAAATGTTGCAAAAAATGTAAACAAAAATTAGTTTTTTTAAAATATTTTATCGTATTTTTAAACATTTTTATTCATTTAAAATCTTTTAATTTTATTAAATTCTTTTAACAAAAGTAATTACAAAACTAAATTGCAATTGCCTTTGTACCTGAAAACCATGTCATTATGGCATTTGAAGCATAATGTGTATCGGAATATTACTATGAAAATGAAGTTTTATTAAGTTAAATTAGTTAATTAAATATAATATTATAAAATACCGGTTTAACAAAAAAAATAAAACTTTAGTAATTTAGTTCCTCATTTTTTTAAGAAATAATTAAATAAATAGAATATAAGTTAAATGTAAATTAAATAAAAAACAAATTTGTTTTAATAATTGGCAGAATTACATTTTCCGGGAATTGAAATTATTAGAAGATAAACGCAATCAATCAATTAATCCAAATATTTTTCAATATCCGATAATTAAGTGTCATTAATAAATATAATTTAGTTATGGATATTTGTTCTTCTCCGAGTGGTGTTCCCATAGATTCTAACACGGTTGAAGGTTGGCATCGAGAATTTAACGAACGTTTAATTCCAAATATTTGGAGTTTCATTGATGTACTGAAGCATAAACAAAGCCTTAATGAATTATAGATTAACCAGTATATTGGTGGACTAGAGTAACCTTTAGGAAGGAAAAAATATAGGGGCAATATGCACAAAGATTAAACAGGATAGTAGTTAGTTACCAAAATGCATTAATTTTAAATTATTTGAAGGGTGTTGCAAGCAATTTTCATTTGAACGTTTAATAAAAGATTGAAGCATAAAATATTTTTTGGTAAATAAAAATGGATTTATAAAAGATGCTTTTGTTTTGAAAATTGAATGCAAACAGTTTTTATTTATTATTATTTGTTTTTATACTATATTTTTATAATTCATGTATTACTTTTAATTTATTTTAAATAACAATACTAATTTTTCTTAAGTTTTTTAAACATTTTATATCCGCGATATTTTTGTTCGTGACATTTTGACGTGGAACCATAGAAAATACCAATTTCCATCTGTGTGGGAGAATCATTCTAAGATAACATACTCAAATCACATACAGCATCAATACATTCACATACTCATACAATTTAAAATATTCCTCACACGTCCATTAATGTCCAAACAAGTCTCTCTTCCACTTTGTTGAAAATATTTAAATAGTTATTGTGAGGAATATTTCGAATGTTTGATGTTTTGTGTTTGAATGTTGTATGTTGATTTGGGATTGTGTCTCTTCCACCCAGATGGAGGATTAATATTTCAATTCTTATGATCTGAAAATATGTAATGTTTAAATTTATTTCTAATTTAAAAAAATTGTAAAATTTTAAATAAGTTAATTAATTTCATTTACAATTTTTAAATAAATAAATTACATTTATATTTTTTAAATAATTAATAATCATTTTTATTTTTTATCCAATAAATTTTGAGTAAATATTTTAACAATTTATTTAGTTTTCCTTTTGCTCAGATAATAAGAATAAAGCTATTAATTAATAGACTGATGTAATCTTACGAAAGCTTTAACAAAGATTGTCCTAAGGACAATCAAATTTGTTGTGATAATAAAAAGGTTAAAAGTCATATTTTTCTTAATAGTTATTGTGTAAGATGTTTGCGTAATCATCAATTTGCTGTATAAAAGACAGAAAAAATATTGTTAATTAAGCCTGAAGATGGTGGAAAATCCATCGAAATATATTGCGACAATAAAATTTGATTTTTTGAATGGCATTATTTAAAAAATGTTTTATTTTAATTATAAAAATTCTAATCAATAAAATTCTGATTTTAAATATTTTAGAAATTTTTAATTTTCACATATTCAAAAACTTTTGAAATTTTCCAATCCTCACAGAAACAAATAGTACTGTTAAACAATTGAAATACCTTTTTTTCCAATTTAGCGGATCTTGAAAACATATTAATCTATAAAAGGTACATAAATTGGATAAAATTAGTACTTGAAGAGGACAACCGAGCCTAATGTTCAAAGAAATGATTTCTTCCACACAACTCCTCATTCCTCTATGTCGCGTAAAGTGTAAAATAGATATAAACAGAAAAAATATTCTCACAGTTAAATATGGTACCAGAAAATCGGTCACACAGATTTAAACAGACATTTATTAGAACTGATCACAGAAAATAAATCAATCATACACCACGTAAAATATACAAATATAAAAATGAAAATAACTGAATTAAACAAGAGCTACACACATACGCAAAGTCACGCAAACGCACAACATCGAACACTTCAACATATATATGTATATATAAATGTGTATATTTAAAAGCATAGGCGAGTTAATCGGTAATATAATAAAGGCCTAACTGAAGCATACGAGGATCAACTAAATAAAACCAAATCAGAAAACGTAACTGAATCATGTCGTGAAAATACAAAGATCCAAAAGATAAATAAAAACAAATCAAATAGTGTTCCATCTATAATCGGACCATGTTTAACGAAATTAGAATTCAAAGAAGCCAGTAGACGCACCCATACGACAGTGACGCGTCTCACGAAGACACAACAAGCCGGTCGACACGCAGCAGTGACGCCAGAGAAAGAGAAGCATCAGATTATAGCCATTAACAAGAAAGAAGCAAATTTCGAAAATTAAAAAGATGAAAATCGGTTATTGTTTTTATTTGTCTATTTTTTCTCATCTTTCTTTTTCTTCTTTTTTCCAAACAAAGACTTAAATAGCTTCTTTTTCTTGGGTTTTCCCGGTTGATTCTATTGGGAATAAAATTGGAAATAATCAATTATTTCGTTTGTAATAACTACAAATCATTTACAGGGTCTTTTTCAGCATCATCGTGGCTCAAATCTGCAGCACTTGTTTCCGAAGTAATCGTACCTTGGAGTGTTCCACTGGGAGCGGTGATTGAATTTAGAGCAACGGAAGAATCCCCCGGAACATCGGAATCACTCGTCATACCTTTATTGGAATATTATTCGTTTTTTTTATTTTCTTGAGAAATACTTTAATTAAATGATAAAATCTTTTCACGGAAGGTGACTTTACAATGGGGCTCCTTCGCATAATTTCTTGCCTTGTTAAACCCTTGATGTTTATCAAATACAAATATCTTTAAAAAATCTTATTTTATTTTTACTTTACTGCTTGATAATGTCTGAAGTTTAATACCTAAATTTTAAAATGAATATCATCTTTTTAATTGTCACAAGGTCAGACACGATTATTGTTAATAATTTACATGTTGATACTTACGGTAAAACACATGACGTCGGAAAATATCAGCCATATTTGGATTCACTGGAAACTAAAACTTTAATCTTGAAAACGGAGAAAGTTACATGACTTAAGCAAAAGTAGCGAGAATATTTTTAAGTTTATATATACAGGGTAGCCCAATAGGGATAAGCTTTTTGAAAAATTTACAATAAGAGAACTACATTTTCTAAAAAGTTGATTTAAACTTTATTAAAAAGAGCGAATTTTGCAGTTTAAGGTATGAGATTTTCGAAATGCCCCCCATCAGACAAAACCACGTCTCGTATTCGATTCGAACTGCCTCAAAAGTAGAAATCGGAATTTCTTCGAGCCACTTCGATATTGCTTCCTTCAGGTCCGAAAGGGTTCTCGGAGCATTTCTAAACACGTTATCCTTTAAGAAACCCCATAGAAAAAAAGTCCCAGGGGTTGAGATCCGGTGAATAGGGAGGCCATTCTATTCCACCATCTCCTAATCTTTTCGCATCCAGGGCAATAATCCTTGTTCCAAAATACTCCGATATAAAATCGAATACGTCCTGTGTCCTATGTGGTCTCGCACCATCCTGCAGAAAAACCAAAACTTGTCAACTTTGCATAGCCCTATCGTAGTTGGAATGAAAAAAAGTTTCCAAAACTTTCTTGTATTCGATTACATTAACTGTTTTATCGAAATAGTAGGGACCAATAATTCCAATTGCGCTTATTGCGCACCAAACCGTAACCCTGCCTGAATGCAGAGGCTTCGCAATAGAGAGATGAGGGTTCTTTGTGCACCAGTGTCGCCAATTTTGTTTATTCACATAACCGTCCAAATGGAAATGTGCTTCGTCTGTAAACCACATATTCTGGTTTGTAAATAAGCCGTTATCGATGTAGCCGAGAAGTTCATTTGCAAACTCTAATCGTCGAGCACAATCTTACTCCTTGAGTGGTTGACAGATCTGAAATTTATACGGTTTCATCCTTAAATCTTCTTTTAAAAATCTTTGTAAGGTGGTGCGAGGTATGCTGAGCTCTTGAGATGCTCTTCTTGTTGATGTTGATGGCTCCTGGAGGAAGTGTTGTCGAACTTTTTCGATGTTTTCACTTGTTCTAACTGTTTTCTCTCGTGCCTTTCCTTTGCTAACATCTGCGCTTGCATTTGCGATTTCCAAAAACTTTGAAATAATTCGTTTAACGCTTGCTTCTGAGAATGCTCCAGTTTTGCCATATTTTCGACGCATTTTTCTTGCTGCAGCGGCTGCGGATTGCCCATTTTCATAATAAAATTGAATAATTTCAACGCGTGCCTGGATGCTGATGGTTGACATTTTTTATTGAATAATATTGAATAACATTGATTAATATTGAATAGGGTTGAATAAAAAACTACAACTAATAAGAATTATTAAAATATATATATTGTTAATTTTATTTCCTTCCCCTCAATAAAAAAGACTATCTCAAAAAGCTCAGGAATAATGAGCCACCTGTATACTATTAGGTAAGTGTAGAATCGTTTAAAAAATCTGAACTGAAATTCACGAATGAAATACATATGGTTTTCGGGGACGGTTGTGAATTAGCTCTCTTTGCAAGTTCTATTTGTTAATATGTTAATTGCATTAATCAAGAGTTATCGCCGTCTAATAAATTTAAGTAATGCATAAAAACCTCTGAAAAATCATATCCTTCATGCAAGTAACAGATGCCTTCGACTAAGGGTCAATTTGATTGTGAAAACCCTGGTTGATAAAATATAAAACAACTATTGACATTTATTCAGAATATTGAAAATTTGTACGTAATCGGCATTCATTACTGATAAGAGGAAGTCCATTATTGAATCAAAAAGTTAATACAAAATAGTCACTACAATTATTCAATAATTATGTCTCCTTGACACAGTGCCAAACGACAATGATTCCTCTTCAATACAACTGGCAACATCAATATGAAGAGACTATTAAAATAATAATTGTGGAATAAACAAAACGATGCGATTTTCTCGAATTTGGAAATATATATTTCTTGTAAAACTCAAATTAGATTAAATAAAATATCAAAAAAAACTGATTAAAATTTAAATAACTTAAAATTTATTTTTACAAGATACTTGGGTTCACAGCGATCACTATTAATTAAATTGCATATCATCAAGCGTATTGACCCCGAAAACAGTAAAAATCGAAGAACGAGAAAGAATTGTTGTTGAGGTTATATTTATATTTAAGATAAAAGTAAAGGAAATGAAAAAGCCAAGTGAAAATCCAGCCCGATGGGATTTCATCGCCTGAGGATGTGATAGAAACAGTCTTCAAGACATCAAGATAAAATGGGACAGTCACTAATTGGGACAAATATTAATTCATCAAATTAACTAAAGAAAATATCAGATAATTTTCTCTCCTAAATTATTTGATGATAAAAGTTCTTGTTAAAAATTTAAATTTAAGTGTCAGAAGATCTGAAGATGGTTGTTGATAAAAGTCCTCACCTGATATCATTAAATGAATAAGCAACAACTACAAATAAATAGGATGAATAACAATTAGACCTGACCAACATTCTTCATATTGATTAGATTTTTTACAAAATCTAATATATTATCAATTGATAATACTTGTTTGAGGGCGCAAAATAAATTAGGTACTCGTTTTACCCGAAGCTAACCTGAATATTCTATAGCTAATATTACTCACAGAATAAATAAATTGGAAATATCTATGGAATAATAATTTGGATTCAAATGATTTATTCACACTGTTCTATTGCTTATAAACTTGGGGATTTGGACTCAATATTTTATTTGTAAAATTTACAGATAATTTCTTGTTACTAGATAACGTAAATAACACAAACATATTTTATTTTAAGAATTATTATATGATCGTGCTCATTATAATTCGTAATTATTAACATTGTTTTGTAATAAAAATATAAAAACAATTTAAAAATTTATTAGAAAAAGTGTTTTATTATTCTGTTATTGTTTAAGAAGTCAGATGGCCTTTACATCATTTGTTTTCGATTGTAATACTACCATATGACTGGGCGACTTGTAAAACTTTTCTAATAGTTATTCAGTGACTCTGATCAGAATTACATTGAAAATTACTGATTAATACCAAACATTACTAACCTGTCCCTTTTTAAGAGTTCCGTCATACTTCAAAATGTGATTCATAATTAAACTATTTTCACTTAAATGAATAACTTCAGCAATTCTATTAGGGAAATGACGATTAGTCTCCGATATACAATGATTCACACTTGTGACATTTATTTTGATAAACCAAATCTTAATTATTTCCCAATTGTGTTTGTAAA
>MQRK01251480.1:442-12008 GCA_001938485.1 Girardia tigrina | reverse complement strand
AACAAAGTGACTTTTCAGCAACGAGCAGAAGAATCGATATACAGGCCAAAAACACTGGAGGAAGAACTCTATGGCTGATCAATATAAAGACCCCATACGATGAGACGGAGAACCTCAAATCCGCCAGAGAGCTCAATGAGACGAAATACGAATCCCTTGAAGCTGAAGCTAAAGCCAAATACCCAGGATGGAATATCCAACTCGGCACAATTGTCGTTGGCTGTCTCGGCTCATGGCCGGAAAAGAATGACGAAGTACTCAAGSATCTGAAGYTATCCGACACTGCAATCAATAATCYCCGAAGAAGATGTGTGATATCCAACATCAAGCACTGCGCATCAACTTGGGCGAAACATAACATCCTCTGCTATAACCCCTGCTCGAGCTCCAAGGATACACCAGTCAACTCAATCCTGGAACGAACTCAAACTATGGACGCTTAATAACGCTATAGTCGATAGCTGTCCTCTCTCTGTGGTCCTTTGTGGCACATAATTTATACATGTTTTATTGTAATAAAATTTAGTATAATACCTTTGTGTAAATTATTAGTGTAATTTGTGAAGTGTTATTGTTTATATTTACAACAACAATTAGGATTTTTATAAATCAACTGCAACAACAATCAGGATTTTTTTTATCAATGTGAGTAAATAATACCCTCTCATGTCAATTTGACTAATTATATATTTATATACACAAAAAATGTCAAACGAATACGATGAATCTGATTTATCATCTGCAGCGGTTGTTTCAGTTATTAGTGAGAAGGTTTGGTGGGAAATCGGACAACCCAGATTAGAAAAGAGTCCAATTATACTAAATGGAGCGTTTTCAGAAGGCCATAAGTGTTTTGGAAAAATGAGAGTGAAGTTGAAATGGAAAGAAGAGTGCCATGTGGTAGATTTTTTAGTGGTGAAAGCAATCCAACCGGCAATCATTGGAGGTGTTAATGTCATGCATAAATTCGGAATCAAACTTGAAAAAACTACGAAGAAGACAGTTGTGATAGTGGAGAAATATATGAAGATACAAGAGCAAAACAAATGACTGGAAGACCTCTTGAAACGATATGATGATGTTTTCATGAAAAATGAATACGATTTGGGATTTACGGATATTGTGGTCCATGAAATTGAAACAGAAAGTAAACCGATTTTTCTGAATCCAAGAAGGCAATCGATTCATTTAGAAAGTCAAATCGGAGGATTTCTGAAAGGATTAGAAAAGGCAGGAATATTTCTGAAATGTAAAAGTGAATGGAACTCCACTCCAAGAAAGATGGAGGTATTCGAATTTGTTTAGATTTCAGAAATTTGAACGATGTATCAATGGAAGTTTCCTTTCCAATGCCAGACAGCCAAATGTTAATGGATACTCTGGGTGGCTCCAGAATTTCTTCCAGTATAGATTTAGGCAAAGCACACCATCAAGTAGCATTGGATGCAAGTTCTCAAGAAAAGACTGCGTTTTGCACAAGAACACAGCAGTATTGTTTTAACCGTGTACCGTTCGAACTTTCAACAGCACCCTGAATGTTTCAGAGATTAATGAATTCATTATTTGAAGATTTACTATTCTGTGGAGTAGTAATATACCTAATTTACCTTTTGTCTTAATTTACTCAAAATTAATGAAGGATCATATAAGACTATTAAAAGAAGTACTGAATAGACTGAAGAAAGCAAATTTAAAAGTCAATCCAGCGAAATGCAAATTCGGAGTGGGGGAGCTGGTATTTCTGGGACATACAATTAACAAAGAAGGTATCTCAACAAATAAATTAAAAGTGGCAGAAATTCAAAATTTTCGGATTATAAAAAGTACTCGAAATTTACGAGCATTTTTAGGTCTGTGTAACTACTATCGACGGATTATCAAAAATTGAGTGGATTAAGAAAGTAAATAACGAATTATAAAAGAGGGGAAAGTTGTGATTATGAATTTTTTTAAGTATAAATAAATATTAAATTAATAAATAAATATTTAAATTGTAAATATTAAATAAATTCTACTTGTTGATATTATGAATTCTGAAGTGAAACCTGGGGATTTAACTATAAATGATTTATTTATGCCAGAAATATCATTCTTTATTTATTTGAATATTTTTAAGGTTAAAACAAATTTAATCTGTTAATAATATACATATATGTGTGTTTGTATTTTATACATAAAATATAATAAATGATGTTATGTTTTTTTCAGACATTCAAATGGAGCCAGCTGAAAGTATGTTTTTTAATTAGAAAGAAAATAATAATAATAATAATGATTATAATGAATAGTAGCTATATTTTAATAAAGATATTTTGATTTCAATATATTTTAAAATCGTTCATTACAGAAAACAATAAATACGTATTAAAAACACGTTTATTAAAATTATATATATATATATATATATATATATTTATTATATCCATATTTATAATACAGTTAAATTTAGAAAATTGTAAAAAAAGAATCTCTTAAAAAAGAACTGTGTTTAAATATTCAGAAATTACGGAAACGTGAAATATTAAAAATGAAAAAAAGGTTATTGTGTTAAAATAAATTTTATTGAACCGAGCTTTGACGAAGTTTGCACTGCAAACATTTTTTCTAACAATAGTTATAATAATAATAATAATAATAATAATAATGAAGCTCAAGATGCCTTTCAAGAGATAAGTTATTCCAGAAAAGAGTAAACTCATGATATTTAAGATAAAGTTCTTGAGTCATTTTATTCATTGCAAAGGCACGAAAACGGATCCGTAAAATTTGAAGTAATTAGAACACTCAACAAACAGAAATATGTCAAAGACCTAAGAAGCTTTCTAGATATTAGTAATTAGTTTTAGAAATATTCAAAGAAATACTTAAGATGTCTACTACAATGGAAAACAAATTTGTGGACAAAAATCCAGAAATTGACTGTTATGGACGTTTTTCACAAATCGGAAGCGCATTTTTAATGACAATGGATGTTACAGATATTGTAATCTTATTTCAGTTTGATTTGAAAGACACTGATTTATGTTATTAGATATATCTAAAAATATAAATATTAATGCTTGGTTTGGAAATCCCCTGTTCTATTACAACTCTTGCTAACAATATAATTCTTTCCCAAACAGCTTCCAGGTTACCATAATAAAGAAGCATTGATGTCGTAATTCAGTGTATATCTAAAATATTTGAATATTTTAAACGGAATTTGTTCTTTTTAATTTTTGAATGAAGGGTTCGAGTGCCCTCCTGACAGAGTCCCTCATTCTTCCCTTTCATCATCAACGGTTATATTTAATTGAAAACTTTGTTAGAATGAAATCGTACCCAGTTTATTTATGATTTCTCGACATGAGTATGGTAGAACAACTGAAATCAATCTCATATTTCCTGTGTTGCATTTGACAAAGTCGATCATTTTTTAAAATCAACGATCAAATCGACCTCTTTCATTATCAATAAAATGAATCAATTCCAAACTCAAAATTAAAGATCGATTCGTCGGCATCTCAATCAACTCATTAATTTTGTTTTGGTAATCATTATCAGAATCGATCAATGAACCCAATTCATTATTCCAAGTCAAATCAAATTCCAATAGTTGAAAAAACATATATGGTTTAGTTGATCAAAATATTTTTTGAAAACTCGCAATATTTTTGTATTAAAAAAACAAAAACCCATCTTCAGAAATAATAGAAATATTGCAGTGATTATATTATATTATTGAATACTTAACAATTTAAAATGCTTTTAACAACCTCTAAATATTATTTGACAAAGCTAAATATATACATTATAAGGAAGAACATAATGTTTAATTTTGATTTTAAAAAGGATTTTACAATATTACAGTCACTTTTATATCTATCTTTAAATAACAATAAAATTTTGAAATATTTCATATTTAAACCAGTATTTGTGCATAATGAAATTTTGAGTGCAAACTTATTCACAAATTTTAAATTTTTGTATAACTAAATACATTAAAATAAAATTTTAAAATAAAAAATAAATCTTATTTTCTTTTTTAGTAAAAATACAAAACTTGCACTTTTTATAAAAAAATATTGAAATATACATTTACTTTATTCGCCGATTGTATATGCCATAAACTTTACATGTATGCATTACCGTTGCATAAGTTTTAAGAATATGGGTTAGAAGCAGTGGTGAGCTATGAAATTTTTAACAAGGGGCTCGCTCTTTTTTTCTCGCGAATCGTATGAACTAGTACTCTAACAATGTGTCATTGCGACTGACAAAAATACAAAATAATGGTTTAAATGGTTTTTATTTCAAACAAAACAAAATATAAATTAATAATGAATACAATAAATAATAGATACAATATAATAAAATAAAGAAAAAAATATGACATTTATAAAAAAGGACTTAAAAGTACTACTACAAGAATACTGACAAGTTGTCAATGACAACTTATGCCAGAAGCCACCATACAGTATTTTCTTCCTGCTTCAGGTCTTTTGATTTTTTAGGTTTATCCAAAGCCTTTATCGAAAAATTTTTTAATAAAAAACTACAAATGTATGTAATGAAAATGGTTTTAAGGTATTATATTTTCATTTGGAAAACAATACAAGTAGTTATCGAAAAGAACAAGAGGCTCGCACAATTGTGCGGACATAATTGCACATAATCATCAAAGTACTCCGTCCACAAATTTGGACCACTTTTTCTATTAAATAAATTTATATTAAACAAAACAAAGTGTTATACCGTGGTCTAGTACTTCAAAATAATTGTCATCAGGAATGTTCATGGCCATAATTATATGACATAAAGCTACTTCTCATATTTTACAACAACGCTTCCGTGTAATTCATTCAAATTTTTCTGTGAACTTTCTACTCGTGTACTCTACTGACTTTCATTTAAAGTATAAGTCACCCATCTAGTGTAAACACTGTGTTTCCGTAAGTCATTTGTCAGAATTCTTTAGTCTGTTAACTAGGTTAATCCAGTACTATCTGAAAGTGTATTTATGCTTACCATTTGATCATTCTTCACTAAGTCATGTATACGATTGATATTTTCTTCTGTTCTTATATCTCCTTGGTCTTCATGATTCTTGAACTTTTGTCTACTCGAACTTTTGTCTACATGAATAAATTCATGTCTTCCGTGGTAGGTTTCATATTTTTACTCAGTATAGAAACTAAAAAAATAATAAATAAAGCCTCAATATAAAAAATGAATTATAAAATCAATAAATCAAAGATCCAATCAAATTCAATTTTTTAAAGCTCAAATCAGGCACGAAAAATAATACATTAACTATCGCATAAAAAATGAAAATTTCAATGATCTAAAAATATCGTTTTTTGGATCCCTCATAATAACTCTATCAATTGAAAGCTTTTAAAATGAAAATCATTAAATTGATTTTTATTTAGTAAAAGTTTTCATTGGAATATATTGAAATATTAAAGTAAGAATAAATATTTATGTATAAAAATTCAAATGATAAAACATAATTAAGACAAAAGATTATTAATTAATAAATTATATCTGATTTGATCTTTTATCACTTGGTTTTCGCAGACGAAAATGTTTCTATTATAAATATATTTGTAAAGTTGATAAATAGTAGGTAGCAAAAACCTGTGATATTGTAAAAGGGGTCACACATGAAAATGAGATTTTTAACTAATGCTTTATGACAGAATAATATTTATGAAAAAGATTTCTAGAAATCCTTTTTTGAATGTATAATTTAATAAATATTATTAATTTAATCCATGATGATTTATACTAATGAATATAAATATATATTGTATGCTGAAGAATGTATTCACGAAACAAAAAGAAAATCTCAAACAGACCCCAAATTATTTTATTATAATTAGCTGTATCTGATTAAAACTGATCTTTATATGAGAATAAAATATTCAATAAATAAAATTTATTGTTATTTATTTTAATTGATTACGTCCCCAACAGACAGATGCAAGCCTTGTAATTCAAGAAGAAGTCGAATAAAATTCAAGAAATTTTGTCGTAAAGATGCCGGTAATGATTATTTATTTATATTTTTTATCTTATCTTGAAATGGGTTTTGGAAATATTAATCATTAATGTAACAATGAATTTGATTATTTTATATTTTATTTCATTGAATTATATCAATATTTTCTTTTTCCATTCTTTATATTAGCTTATTTTCTCGGTATGTATCCATGGAATTTAGAAACCTGTTTTTGAAGGTTTTTATTCAATCAATTTTCTCCAATCTTTGTACACTCACTCATTCTCGATGACAATAAATGATTTTGTGAAAATTTGATCGAAAAATACTTTTTAAGGTCTCAAAATGGTGAAAAGGGAAAATTCGGAGTTGCTGAACAATATTAATTAAAATGTTCTACTTATAAATAATAAGTAGTTTTTATTAATTTTTCACTGTGTTTGTTTTAAATCATTTTTAGGCCTGTATTTTTACTTTCAGTAAAAAAAATAACTCTCATTATTATTTTAATTGATTTCTCAGTATTTTATTAATTTTAAAAAAGTATTTTAAATGAATTTTGATCCATAAGAAAAAACATTTTTCAGTATAAAAATTATTTATGTAGTATTAAAATATAATAGTCTAAGTAACAAATTATATATTTATCAGTATTTATGAACAATATTATAAGTATTTATAAGTAGCATTTATTAAAAATATTAAGTATTCATAGCTAATTCAATTGTACAAAAATAAAAAGATAATTTTTAAGTAATTATTAACATATTAAATTAAAAAAGCTGAAATTGAAAAAAAATTCCATGAGTAAAGCTTTTGTCGCTTTTTTAGAACGACCTTTCTTTTCTCTCCAATTGGTATGTGTTTTGCTTCAGTTGGTGGTTTTATGAGTTTTAAACAAATAGCTTGGCCAAGAAGGTGTTTGCATATACAATGTTTGAGAAAGTAAGGGCAAGTGCATGAGTTGGTTCGCCAATGCTCAATGTCGTAATGTAGAGTAACAATCCAGATAGCAAAGCCTCGCCTCCTGCACTGGTCGAAAGTTGCTCAAACTTTCGACTCGACGTACGTCATTTAGTCAGGAATAGCCTTTATCTTGTGCTCTTTTGGTACATAGTAAACGTTGCCAATTTCAGTCTCATTTGAGCTCATGTCTTTCTTCTCTTTTGCCCAATTATATGCTGCCGCCTAATCTTTGAAGGAAATCATTTTGCTTTCGCTGAATGACTTATCGCCATGAAAATAAATTTTTGATCATCTGTGCGTAGCTTYTGATCARATATCTCTCCAAAAATCAGATATCTCCAAAACGAGACAGGGGTAGTCTTTCTTGAAATGTGTGTTTATTTTGTATTATCAAATTGAATGACTCAAACGCATTGTTTGTATATGGAGTGCGGATTCGGGCATCTTCGTACCAATTATTGTAAGTAGAAAACCACATTTCATCCATGTATTCTATAAAACCTTTTTCTTTCTTCTATTTTTTGGAAACATTCAAAAAGGTCTCTGTATTCGAAGACAACTGCAAAAATTCAATATCTTCTTCCACATGTTTTCTGGACTCATCGTCTCCTAAGAGATAGAGATGTTTCATTACATTTTGACGCATGTGCGCCCGACACATAATAAACAACTTGTCATTGCCAAAAACATCAAGGAAAGCATTGCGTATGGCTTCTGATGAATCTGAAATGAGACAAGATAAATTTACCGAGGATTCTAAATTTTTTAAATTGTTTCGAATAATTTGAAAGATAAATGTAAAAGTCTCGTTCGAAGATATGCAAATGCAACACGGATGAAATTGCCAGTCCATATCACTAACACCAACAACAAAAACTGGCATTCCTTTGAAGTTCAGCTTGTACGAGACATCGGCGTGCAACTTGTCAGATTCTGTAGCATTCTTCATCAAACGTTTCGTTGAAATTATAACTTGAAATGAACGACCACAGTCGTCCTCATCATCATCGTAGTCATCATCTTCATAAATGCTTATTTGAAATCCGATAACAACAGACTTGTCTTCATCATCATCATCCACACTTGTATGTTCTTGGCACCAACGTTCCAGTTCACCGAGGCTGATCTTAGACGGTCCATATTTTTCAGAACGCAATTTATTTAATTAGTACTGGACCTCGGATTTATTTTTGATCGGCATGCCTTGTTCTCTAAGCTTTTCAAGTATTTTTTCGCCTTGGCGTTCAACTCAAACAGACGTTTGATCTCTTCTTTGACTTCAACAGTAAAAACTTCTTGCTTGCTGACCAGCACACGTGTGCTCTTCCTGTGTTCGAAACAAATATAGCTGCTTGGTAGTACTCTTGAATAGTACATAAATACTGGCATTGCACTGTGCATCGTGGTATTTCATTCGTTTGCAGCGATAGTAAAGTTTGTCACCATCAACAGTTTGGTTTGTGTAATTGTAGGCCTAATAATTTTCTCCGTTTATAACATCCATTGCTTGTTGTTTCGTGTCAAATTCACCGTCGCAGATCCAGTTTCGATTGTACTTATGCCTTCTTTTTGTTTTTTCATCAGTTTTCGAATGCTCGAGTTATAATTAAGTCTCGCTTGAATATTGAGGAATATTATTTAAAGCAATTACAAAAGATTTATCGATTAAATACTTAGCGGTTAATTTAAATACTGAGCATTTTAAATAAATACTGAAACCTAAGATACTGAAATCTTAATACTGATAAATTGATTTTTTTTCTAAGTGTTCTATTTAAAATACTGAAATCAATTAAAAAAAATACTGAGTTTTTTTTACTGGGCCACAAAAATATTAGTCTTTTTTAAATTAAAACTTTGTTGGCAAAATAGAGTTCTGTCTGCATAAAGAATGGATAAAAACAATTAAATTTTTTGATTTACTAGTTATATTTATGATTGTAACATTGGTATATACCTCGTGAAACTGTAAGAAAATGACATTGAAAAAAGAAATATTTAAGAAATATTGAGAATTTATTGTTTTTCATATACAAATATCTAGCAGAAATGCTTTCAACTTTACGAGTATTTTGACATTGACATATGCATAAAAGTAAAATAATTGTAAAGCAATTATGTCCTGCATTATTGGTATATACGAGAACAGCCAAAAGATGTGGGGACATTTTTAATCATTACAACGATTGTGAAGCTCGAGACTAGAACACTATCATCCTAGATGTTTGAATAACATAATTTACGACTCGTAACGAAAACCGTTGTAGAAAATCATAATGTGTCATAAATGCTCCGATGTTTTCTCCATTTCGAAATAGTCCTTGAATTATAAATTTTCTTTTACTCATACAAATTTTTCAATAAAGCAATAAATTAATATATTGACACATAATTAATATAAAACTGTAAATAATGCTTCAAACGACTGTTACTTCATTGTACTTATAGAAATAAGTCTACGATACGAAAAATTTCTATTAAACATTATATTATTCTTGCATTTCTAAGAAAAGGATTTAAAACATTTAATCACTAACCACAGATTCCGTATATTTAATTACTTTCTCTCTCTGTCTCTCAAATATATATACATATATATATATATATATATATATATATATATATATATATATAAATGTATTTCAATTCAATACATGCTATGTACTAAGAATGAACAAATTTAATAAAAGGATGCTTATTTTTATTCAGCAATTGATAATACATATAAAATTTTAAGAAAAAAACAATAATTGCTAATTAAAATAATAAATAGCCAGACACATAGAATGTTATTTAATGAAAAAATGAGTCGAGTGTAGTCTATCTTTTGTTATTGTAACATTTCATTTATACAAAATCTGCACAGATTTTCAGTGCAGATGTAGGGCTCCATTCATTTCCTTCCTGCAATTTCCTTCCTGTAACACGGCCATACATTTTTTTCCTACTGGTTAGTCATAGGTACAATTGACTCCTCATCATCGTCATCATCATTTAATTTTTTCATATTTTGATTTAATATCTTCTACAATGGAATTCTCACAGTCTTCATTATCATCGTAACACGGTAAATTATTATTTATTGTTAAAAATTCTTCATAGTTATTAATAGGAACTTGCAATATATTCTCATCTTCTTCGTCGCTTAAAAATTTGGAAATATCTAAGGGTTTAAAGCCACAATTGATAAAACAGTTTTGTAATGTACTGGATTTTATAGCTCGCCAACTGTCAGCGACAAACAGTATGGTTTGCAAAAGGGAAATTTTTGAACTAATCTCTCTGGTTGTAGTGGAACTTGTTAATAAGTTTTCATCAATAGTTTCTAATATGTAATTAACCAATTTTCCCCGATACTAAGTCTTTAGATTTTTTATTATGCTCATATCTATTGGCTGAACTAACGATGTGGTACTTGGGAGAATAAATTCCAGCTGTGTATTTTGTAGATTGTCGAAATGAAGGTATGTCGCAAGAAAGCAGCAAAATTTTTCTTTGTTGAATTTTTAAGTTTTAATCCCAGCTAGTAAGTCAGTTTCAAAAAATTTAGGAAGTCATCCATGTATTTTTGTTTGCATGATATTCTACTGATAAACCCTCCATTCTTAATTCTTTGAAGCATCGAAGCATATAACCTTTTCCTATAATCAGTTGCTTTCGTTTAGTCAGTACTGGACATATTTGCACAACATAACACAGTAATACGGTCCATCGCTTTTCTATAACGGGACAGTACTGTGTGTTTATAACATAAAGAACCATCTGGCGTTGCACGATAATAGAGACCGGTTTCATCGGCATTGTAAATGTCATCAGCACAAAATTTCTGTAAAAAAATTGGGATTTTGATAGTTTTCAACTGTTCGGCACTTTTGTTGTCGGCACTGCTCTTTTCACCGTGTGCTTTTTTAAATTTAATATTGTGTCTTGCTTTCCATCGCGATAACCAACCATCAGTTACTTTAAAATCGCTTCTTCCCAGTTTTTTAGCCAATACTTCTGACTTCGTTTTTAACATTGGGCCGTTGATATTTATATTCAAATTTATATTTATATATTATTCTGGAAACTTTCCCTCACGTTTTCTTTTGGATGTTCCTGCTTGTCCGTTGATTCTCTTGTTGTAAGATATGCGATATCGTAGATTTTGGTACACAAGTGATTTCAGCAAGACAACGATAACTTGTATTAAGTGATTGATTTTTTATTTTGTTCAGCAACGTAATTTTATGTGAAAGTGTCAAATCATTTCTTGGCATTTTGGCAAGGGTTATTTTTTTGAAAATAAATAAACAAAATAAGGTTTAAATTTAGTGTCCCAATTAAACAAACAATTTCATTATTTATTTCTTGTTTTTGTTTCGGTTCTTTGAAATTTTTCCCTATTAACAACATCACAATTTGAATGCAAACATTTATTTACAACACAAACAGATTCTTCACAACAATTTTCAGAGTTCATCTTTCTTTGATTAATATAGTTTTGATTAAATATTCAAATATGAAAAAATCAATGAATGGGAAATTTTAATATTACATTTTAATTTCTCATAATTTTATTGGATAAAAAGACATTATGTAATTTTTTAAATAAACATTAATTTTTAAAATATATTA
>MQRK01251477.1:2389-13945 GCA_001938485.1 Girardia tigrina | reverse complement strand
TCATGTGGGGAGAAGCCCCATTTTTCCCCTACTCAACGATGTTATTAACAACATCAATGTCTCGATTATCCCAGGTCGATCAGTTGTTTCATTCTGGAAAGGCAACTCTTCGAATTCCCGTATTTTCAAATTTCTCCGGAATTATCGGATTGATTATCTCAATCATGTTTTTGGTCCTTACGAGGACCAATTCTCGTTCTCTTTCTTTCAAATTATTCGGCGATTTTCCTTTCCCGAAATTTATAAATTCTTTATGGACTTTCGATGAGTTGTTCTTGATTTTCGTTAGTGGGATCATTCCTTTGTAGGATATTGTAATTCGTGTTCGATAAAGAATATTCGATCGAGTTATCATGATTCTTATCCACCTTTTTTCTATATATATATATAGATGATGTTGCATCTTTTGTGCTGGGACCTTGATTTTGTTCCTCGGCCGATCGGTTCACTTTTGTCGGAATTCATGGGGAACGATCCGCCTACTGTATAGATCGATGCGATCAGTGTTGTGGCAGCGTATTGCGAACACATATCATGCAGAGACTTGACGAGAATCACCGGTTGAATCGGCACATCCGAGCTTTCCATACTCTCGATAATGTAATTAGATTCACTCATTTTTGTTCGACAAATTCGAATTCATTTTATTTTCTCATCAATCGATAATTCAAACAACTCTCCGTCCGACACCTTCGCACTATTCTTTTTCAACAGAGACCCGTATGCATTTACTCAACTGCTCAAATACAACTTCTCGAATGTTGCTCGTGAGATCTTGAGACAATGCGTGATGATCTTGTCGCATCGTAACGTGTTCAACTTGAACGATAATGTTGTGAAATCCTTATTGAAATCGACGTCCTTGGTGTAATTTAAGTCAACAATGTCCTCGTTGTGGTCAGTCACGTTCTCAAAGTCAAGGTCGTCAAGTTCATCGATATTGAAACCGCGGTCAATATCTTCATCGAGTCAAAATTCGAATTTTTGGTGAATTTCGATTTTTTTGAAAAATATCGACATGAATTTCTGTTATTTGGAGATTGACACTCAACTGATTGTGAATCGATATTTACATGAAAATTTCGGGTCGAAAACGTTCGATAACATCTAATATAACATATATAATATCATACTCTAATATGTTCCGAGATATTACAATTATTATTAATTATTATTATTTATTCAATATATTAAAAAATATTAAAATCCAAAAAGGATGATGAGATATCGAATTCATCGAACTTACGGAGCTTCGTGAGTGAAAATTCCTTTAACGCACGGTCAATTCACGATTCCATAAATGAATCCGGCCACACTGCAGATCGCTCCTTTAAAGATTGTCTGAGACGGAAACACAAATTCCCCCACAACAGCAGTAAAAGTCGCAGAATGCCAGCAGGTTTTTTCTTATCTACCGGGTGTCGGAGGACAGTGACGCACTCACCAAAACTCAATGAATCGAGAATACTCGAACAAAGGAAGATGAAGAGTCTGGAATTTGAAAATCATACTCTAAAACAAGAGTTGTGTCAGTTACAGGACGAATTAGACAAAGAAGTGAAATTCGAGACGAAACTTAACGAAGACATCGTCAAATTAAAAATGGAAAATCGAAAATTGATGGACAATATTGATTGCCTAAATTCAAAAATTGAGGAAAACGCTTTGATCATAGCAAGACGAGATAAAGAACACGAGAAGCTCCGGAAAGAGTAAGACAGTTATTTTTTATTAGCCATAAGTATTGTTATAATGATTCTTAGTATTTGTCAAGTTCTTATGTAGTTTTTATATTAATTGTTGTTGTAATTTTATTCATATCTAACAAATCTATAAATTGAAAAAAAGCAATGTATTTATAATCTTGAATCCTCGAAAGTTTTAACTATGGACAAGAATGACCCAATAAAGCAGTTTCAATTAAAAAAAGTATTTCAGCGAAATAAGGAAAAGTTTTTTTTTTAATCAAAACTAATGTCGCTAACCAAGTCGCATTTATTTCAAAGTTTTGAGGAATATTGGGTGTGTAGTGTTTGCATGTTTAAATGTTGTGTGTTGATTTGGGATTGTGCCTCTCCTAACCAGATGGATGATCGATATTTAATTTCTTATAATCTGATACTAATTTATTTAAATTTAGATTTAATATTCAAATTTTTAATTTTTATTATTTCAACTTTTAAATAATTTTATTGATTTTATTTTTGTAAATTTTTAAATAATTAAAATCAAATTAATGTTTAAAAATGACTATAGAAATATTTTATCTTAACTAATAAAATTTAAATTAAATATTTTTAATAAAATAATCTTCTCAAGTATAGTTCAGATTATAATGGGAGATATTGAAAATCGAGTGATGGATCTAAGTGAAAGCAATACTATTGATCATCATAAAGATGATAAATGTGAATGTAATAAATGTTCTGTCTCTTAACAAAAGTAATTTTTGATGATGTACATCAGAAGAGAACGAAAATCCCACCAAAATACAATGATATTATCTGTATGAGAAGTATGTAATAATTGAGGATCCAAATCAGACGATTGTTGACTTAAGGGGCTGTAAAATCTGGACGACTTTATATTTATCCAAAATGGGAGTATTTTTTTAAGTATACAAGGGTGCTCTACAAGTTCGAGAAACGAATCATAGAATAAAATATGTCATAAAATAAAATAAATCATAGAATTAAATAATTCGTCTCGAATAAAATCTACCAGTCAATAGCTGAAACCATTTGTCTTATGAATAAAGTTAAAATTTTATATTGGTTTGTCAAGTAGTAGTAGTACTGTTAGGTCCATTTAATAATAAAACTAGGTCTAAAATGAAAGAGAAAGAAAATTAAATCAATCAAAATATTAATTTAAAATAGATACTTACTGTTTGGGTTTCGAACATTTGAATTATTATATTTTAAATAAAATTATTATCAATATTTATATTATCAAAAGAAAATAAAATCAAATTGAAAAGAAAATTGAACCTTTGACATTTACTTGAAAAAACAATTTTTGTTTGTTTTTCGTAAAAATTTTGGATTTTGAACAATGATTCGATGAGTTTTTTATAATTTGAGCATGATTAATTTTTTGATAAGAATTGTGTTTGATCTTTCCTTGTATTAAAAAAAATGACCTTAAAATTGTTTAAAGTTATTATGATTAAAATTGATTATTGAAAATATTCGAATTGTTCGATAAAATAAATTGAGATTGATATTCTCTTGTTGATTGATTTGATTTGCGCGAGAGCGATGGTGACGCCGAGAGTATTGGGAGTGTTTCTGCTGATAGATTTTTCGCGGGAATTGTATAGAAAGTTATTGGATATCGAAGCGGAAGTTATTTGTGGGGTTCGTGAAGCTGATGAAGAATCAATGGACATAAGTTATGTCAATCTGAGTGTCATTTCATTGTTGTATTTATGATCTTCAAGTTCTACAGACTCAAATCAGTTCTCTGATCGAAAACTTAAATAATAACAATAAAGAATTGTATGCAGTTATCGCTTTTTTACCCGTGACGAATCATCCTCGAGTATCTGAGATAGACGTTGATCAAATCAAGACCTGTATTAATGAAGAGATGTTACCCGCCATGATAGTAACGCGACTCATGTTATCAGTCATTAAAAAATCAACAGGACGACTAATTTTTATTAATTCAATGTAGGCCCAGCAATTCATCCACAGAATTTCCCTGTCCAACCCTGCTATCTCCGTCCGATTCTCGGGGCGACCTAAGGTCCATTTGAGAATAGAAAATATATCAAATAATATTTCTAATCTTTAACACACAGACACACACAACATACACACATAATAATAGGACCATTTTTTAATATAAAATTTCGTGTTTTTTCATAAATCTTTCAATTAATCAAAGTATTTAATCCAATTTTTAATTAATCAAATTTAAATTACAAAAATCACATTTTTTTCAAAAAATTTTCTTTTAATAATTGCATAAGTAAATAAATCAAAAAATTAAAATTTTTACATCCATTCTTTATGCAGACAAAACTCTTCTTTGCCTACAAAGATTTTAAAATTTAAGATTTAAAACATTTTAATTAAAAGGAAAACAATAAAAATCAATATAAACTACTTATACTTTATAAATTTGCAATTAATATTGTTCGGGAATTCCGAGTTTTCCGTTTTTTCCCATGTTGGGATCTTAAAAAGTTTTTTTCGATCAAATTTTTACATAATCATTTATTGTCATCGAGAATGAGTAAGTGTGCACAGTTTGAATAAAATTGAGTGATTAGTAGGCCTTCAAAAATGGGTTTCTAAATTCCATGGATTTAAGTTTTTATTTTTAAAATTGTTTATTGTCATAATTTCAATATCGATTTTTATTAACAAATGTATACATGGTATTAATAAAATAAAATTATCTTTCAATTTTGTTTAAAATTTATTATATTTAAATTAACAAATGTTGAAAAAAAATATTATTTATTAATGTTAAATGAACAGATGTCAAAAAAATATTTACCTTCAATTAGATTCCAAAAAAATCATAAGCATAAAAATCCAGGTTTACAATTAACGAATGTATTCTTGATATTAACCAGTTAACTGTGTCGCTCCATTTACAAAGTGCGCACAAATTTGTGTAGCGAAAATCGAACGATGATGAGTGTAGTCGTCATGCTCAGAGTAAGTGTCGCTGTTAAAGAATTGCATGAAACAGATAGGCTTTTTTTATAAAATTGCCAATTTAACTAATATTTATTTATTTCAAATGTGTTAATTATACAAAAATGTAAAAAATTATGTAAAAAAAATGTAAAGTTCAAAATTCATATTTCTGTTGTGGAGTTGTATTCTCTGTGTGGGAAGTGATTGCAACCTCTATATCAGAATTCATTTTTTTAAACACCAAAATTTGTTTTTATAACAATTCACATCTTTAAAACAAATTTTCCTGTTAATTTAATTTAATTATCTCGACCCAAATTAATCCATTAAATTCTGTTCGATTTAATTTTTAAAATCCTGAAAATTTATTTCGAAAATTTATTTAAAAAATTATTTAAACTTTATTTTTAAAATCAATTTTTAAAATTTCTTATTAAAAATATTTTTATTTATAAATAAATATTTAATATTTTTGTTTTTTTGACATTTTTAATTTTAAGATATTTAATAGATACATTAAAAGGTATTTTTTATTTTTAAATAAATATTTTATTTTTTATGATTTTCTTTTATTATATCATTTTTAATTTTTTTAAAATATTTAAAAACACATTAAAAATATTTTATTTTTAAAAACGTTTTTGATTTTTTAATATTTGTTTTATTATATCATTTTTAATTTTAAAATATTGAATAAGCAAATTAACATAAAAATATTTTACCCTTTAAATTAAAAAAATAATAAACTATTCAGGCGAGATAAAAATTTAAATTAACCCCTCATACTCTGAAACAACGCACAACACACAAGGGCACATTGCAAACAGAACACCAGTAACGAGATTCTTTCCTGATCTTACGTTTATTATGACACAGGGAACACCTTCGCGTAGGGTTACTTGTTCTAGAAGTTCCGGGTATATAATCTGGAAAACAATTCCCGAGTGTTCGGGTTACTTGATGTGTAGGCCGCATAATTGTTTGTGTCGAATTGTCTCGGTGTATTAGGTACGACCCAATAAATTCCATCAAAAAGTTTATTCGCGATAATGATCCATTATTATTTTTATACAATATAAACGCGTTCAAACAATTTATGTCTAATAAATGAAGAAAGATTTTTTTGTAGTATTTCTTGAACTGTTTTCTTGCTGAGGAGTACGCGATGATAATACCATCGCTCAAGTCCACGCCGCCCATTTTTTTATTATAGTCAATCACAACTTCTGGTTTTTTTTATTTTTCCTTTTTCTATTTTCATCATGTTATCATTATGTACGGTACTTGCTATATAAACGTCCCTCTTATCTTTCCATTTCATAAGCATAATTTTTTGTTGAAACCTAACAACATATTCGCCTTTTCTAATAGGCGTTTTTATTATATCTGAAGGAATTCCAGTCCTATTTTTGCGAATAGTTACAACCACATCCGTCTTATGCTCGCACAATTTTTTTACCAATGGAATGCTAGTATACCAATTGTCTATGTATAGTCTATATCCACGATCTAAAAGATCACTGCATAACTGAAGCACAATACGTGTGGAAATTGGAAATTCTAAATAACGCTGGTCATAATCAGTATCTTTACCGGTATATACAAAAATTCCATACGTAACCTGACACACTCTCGCATAAAACAAAAAATTTCATACCGAACCGACTTCGTTTGGACGGGATATATTGCTTCTGGATAATCGTCCTTTCCACATTAGCAATGACTCATCTATACAAATATCAAGTTGTGGAATATATAAACTTTTACACTTTTCTACAATATTGTCATTATTCGGTATGCGAACTAAACCGCTGTTTCTGCCGGTATATGCAGGGACGCATGAGTTTATAACAAATTTTCATATTTTTATTTTTATTTTCGGCCTAGTCTCAAATTATTCTAAACATGTTGAAATTGAAGAATACGTTTCATTTTTTTACAAAAATTATAATTTAAATACCCAATGGCAACTACTTTTTAGGCATGACTAGTATACTCGTCAAACACAGTTAACTGGTTAATAAATAGTAGTAGTTTGTCAAGAAAGAAATTTGCAAACACTACCTCAAAACAACCGTTATTTATTTTTCCATCCTATATCATAAAATAACAAAATCATATGCTCCAAGTCTTTGGTTTCATGATTTCTGACACGAAAACGAATTCCAAGAGAACTTGAAGTCAAGAAGAATTTTGATAATTAACTTATTTATATAAATGAGGCAAGATTCAACCTACACACGAAATAATCAAAGTGGTACTCTTCCAATGACACTGATGCGTTAAGACTGGTTCATGTATTTAATTTGCGTGTCTAAATAATCACGCAATAAATAAATAATAAGTTTGGAGTTTGTTCCATCACAGACTCTGAAAAACTAGAATTTTCAAGGAGAGCCAGAGTACTAATTTTCATCATAACAAGAAGGTACCTTTGTTCATTGATTCGAGAATTTAAACATAAGATTCAATTACTTACCTTCGCAACGCTTTTAATAGAATCTAATTTTTCTAAACGCTTTAATCACGATATACGTTGAATAGTATTGCTAGAATGAATTTGGAGATTATAAAGAGAGTGGAATATGTTATTGAGGCATAAAATAAGGAATTACTTTATGAGAATTATTAAATAAATTTAGCGAGGGTACGTAAAGATGGCGTGTCAAAACCTCTGGTTTAAGTATGAATTATTTAAAGTTTATTGTTGCATAGTATGTTTTGGAATTTCTATTACTCCTAGGATATTTTATATTTATATAGTCTAGTGCAGTACGTACGTACATATACACGACAACAATGACTATTACAATTACATGAATTTATATTTTGTCTGCCTGTCAGGTAATGAATACTGCCTTGATTTTTTTACTAAGCTGTTTTATAGATATCTCTGCTTTACTTTTTTCATTGCTGTAGCATTCTTTTATTATTTTTATTTTTTTTCTGAAGAACACGGGAATGGAAATCCTAATTTGAAAATGTTGCGAGTATGATTAATACCTAAGCTGCAAGACAAGAGCATCATGGATCGTGTGTAGTTACATCAGGATGGAGCTCCTGCTCACAATGCTATTCAGGTGCCCGAGTTCCTCCATGAACAATTTTGAAGCTACTGGATTGGACATATGTCCAGCTCTATTGAAAGGGTAACCACAAAGCCCGGACCTCATCACACCAGGCACTCGTTATGGGGAGTTATCAAGTCCGATATCGCTCAGCGCCGACATAAGAATTATAAAGAATTACCTGAAAGTGTTGAGGAATCATTTAAAGGAGGACACATACAGATTCTTTGGATCATGGAGGACATAGATACGCCTAGTTTTCTGTGTACAGTTGAACCTGTCTAATCCGTCTCTCTTTAATCCGGTAACCTGTCTAATCTGGCCGGTCAGGTAGTTGTTTTGACTCTCTCTATTCCGGCATATTTTAAAATCCCCTACCATACCGGAATAGACAGGTTCTACTGTATATGCAAATATAAGATGTCCTAGGGTACGCGAACTTCCCTAATAACTTTTATGTATTATTTCTTATCATTTTATTATACTGATTACTGAATAACACTGTAAATGTAACACTTAATATTATTAGTAATGATTGCCAATATAAATTTCTTAATATTTATGATTACCATTTTTTTCAGTTTAGAACTGAGCAAGAAAATCAATGGAGAAAAGTCCGACCAAATAAAGCAAATGGAACATAGCAATCATAAATTGAGACAGGACATTCACGATTTGAAGAATCAAGTATTAACTTTTAATCATAGCAGTTATTCTATTATATTTCATATTATTTTTTATCGTTTTAAATAAATTATAATATATCTGGTGCGGATAAACAGTTATCAGACTTGTATAGAAATAAAAATAATGTCTCATGCTCACTGTGTTTTGGTACGCAAAGAGAGTGGTCAAACTCGACTTTACCTCTAGAATCATTGACTCCCATTACTACTGCGCTCTGCCTAATTATGTGAGACAATTGCGACGTAAACCAAGGAAACAAAATCTTCATCTCTTGCTTGACATTGCATCTGTGCACACAGATCACGGAACAATGGACGCAATCTATGAAAAAGGATTTTAGTTGGCTTCTCATCCTCCGTTTAGCCCTGACTTGGCTCCACGTTATTATTTTTTGTTTACTCACTTGAAGAAACACCTGTGAGGACGAATAATTGTGTCCAAAGAAGATCTCATGGGTGAAGAAAAGGACACCACTTTATTCAAAGATAACCTGTTTTCGCATGAAAATCTATGGAGGAAATGTTCGGCAGTAGGAGATAATTCTATTGAAAATTAAGTTTCTCATTTACCTACCAGAAATGCTTACTCTAAATACAAAGTTTTATTTTTGTGTGACTTTTATTTCTATTCCAGTCTAATGATTTGTTATCCTCACCACGTACCACAGGGAAAAGTATTAAGTAAAGTCTGCAGTTTTGCAAAACTAACATCGTTTTATGTGCATTGAAAGTCGTACAGGAAAATTTTTAATACCAATGACAATCCGCCTTTGTACTGTTAGAAGCTTTGGTGAGTTCATAAAATTTTTGAATTTAAAAATTAATCAATTTAATAATGAAATAATTACATTTCAAAAAGTAGATCTATAGATTGTGTTAACCCTTTCCAGCCCATTGTTGCCATATGGCAACATATTTGAAAAATTAAATTACAGTTCTTTTACCCAATTTAAATTTTACACATAGTAATAGTTTCTAAAAAGTCTAATAGATGACACTATATATATTAAAATACAAAAAAGTGCGATTCTCACTTGTTTCTTAGAAATTTAAATCAACATTGTAACGGATATTCAATGCTATTTGGGATGCAAAGGATTAAAATAAGATTTTCATAAAAAAGCGCAAACAATTAATTTATATAACTATTAAGAACATTGAGACAATTCTCATTTGAATTTTTATTATTACAACATTTAAAATCATTACGATTCTCAGAAGATCTTTCATCGTTTGACATCGCTCTAAATGATTTCGTTATTTCTGTCTTTAATAATGATTATTCGAACAATTTTTTAAATCTTTTAAAAATTCTTAATTTTTAAAAATTTTAATTAAAAATAATAATTTAAATCATTTCTTATTAAAACACAAAATTAATAAAAATGTTATAAAATTATTAAAATGAATTATTTAAATCTAAATAAATTTATTTATATTTAATTAAATGCTTTTCTTTAAAAAATGTCAAACTTAATTTAAATTGTTAATTAAAAAAAATAAAAACTTTAAATTTAAAAAAAATACCAATTTCCATCTGGGTGGAAGAATCACCATTCTGAGTTCAGCATACTCAAATCAACATACAGCATCCATACATTCACACATTCAAACAATTTAAAATATTCCTCACAATAACAATAAATTCTAAAGTAGATTTTTAAGGTTTTAACACAAAATCAATCAACAGATTTATTAAAAAAGTAAATTTTAATTTTATATAAAATGTCATTTTTAATTATTCTATAATTATTTTGTAACTTTTATCTAAATATAAATAAGATTTTCATGAAAAAGCGTAAAAAATAATTTATATAACTATTAAGAACATTGAGACAATGCTCAATATAATTTTTATTATTACAACAAATATCATATGAATTCATAAATTTTAAAATTAAAATATATTTTTTAAGACAAAATGAAAATATAACTTTCATTCAAAAAACTTAAATCGAAATAAAAGAAACGGTAATGTTCATTTTTTGAAAATGTATTTTTATTGCAATGAAAATGTACGTTACAAAGTTAATTAAAACGGTAATTGTGTTAAAAAGGAAAATGTAAAATAAAATGGAAATTTATTAAAAGATAAAATAAAATCTTTGTGATAAATTTTAACAAAAAACCTTTATAATTTTAAAGACGATTATAAATTAAAATTCATAATTAATCAAATAACAATATCGGACTTTATATTTATTTTTATTTATAATAGTTTGTGTAAAGAAAAGAAAGGGCTTAATCCTTAATAACCTAGAGTTTCAATTTTGATACCAATCTTTTAAACCGAATGTTCACATTACTATTAGTTTTTTTTATACGTTGGCTGTACGTATTTTACTGTTGTATAATATTCTTTCCAACGAAATTTTTTAGCTATTGATTTTTTTTAGCTATTTTCCCCTTCATCTAGACCCTGAAGCAAACACAGTAATATTAAAAATAAATCACTTTCGTAAATCAGGCTACTAAGGGTCAAGCGCATCAAAAATATTTGTTTAACAAATCATTAATGTGATATAAAAATAATTTTAGTGTTATGAACCTGAATTCTGAATTCGAACCCAATATGTACCTTATTTACACACGATATTACCCCGTGCCATATATCCTCATCACACCTTGTTGTCTTGAAAATGAACAGGCGGAAAATTGTCCTGACCTCAACCAATTAAATATTTATAGTTTTCTTTAAAAAGAAAGACATTTTTAAAAATTATCAATCACTTATTTTTAATAAGCGAGCTCAGGAACATTTCCCGTCCACTCCAGAACCTCAACCCCATTTTCACGGAACAAAGTTTTAGTCGAGTGCGATTTAGGACTATGTATACTTTATATTTTACCATTATCTTTTACACAATCTTTTTCTAACATAATTGTTGTATTATTAATAATAATAAATTAACTATTAGTAGTCGTATTTATCAATCGATCCTCTGCCACATCTTCACAATGTTCATCGAAAATCAGCAAATTCGTTTCCTCGGAACGATCTCTAAACAATAAATTTACTTTCAGTGATACAAAAATATTCATAGATTGATTAGGAACAAATATTTATCGAATATATCGTAAAATAATGTGCGCATATTAATTGAAATGAATCTGGCAAAGCCGGGTAAGTCTCCCACCCGCCCCCCC
>MQRK01251474.1:0-12154 GCA_001938485.1 Girardia tigrina | reverse complement strand
ATCAATCTTTGTCTGATCTGTTTCTATGCCATCTTTGCTGATCACGTATCCTAAAACTTTGTCCTTTCAACCAAGAAGTGGCATTTCTCAGGGTTTATTCTTATACCAGATTCCTTTATTTTACTAAATACATTTTCAATTCGTTTGAGGTGTTCCTTTTTATCTTTCGCAAAAATTAAATTATCGTCAAAATATACAACTGCCTCTTTCCAATTTAATTCACCCAAAACTCTTACCATTAGTTCTTGAAACGTAGCTGGTGCCGCCGCAATTCCAAATGGCATTCTCTTGAAACAGTATTGACCATTCTTTGTTGAAAATGCTGTTTTGATTTTTGATTCATCTTCCAGCTCTACTTGATGGTATACGCTTCCTAAGTCGATCGTGATAAAGTACTTTGCTCCATTTAGTGTGTTCATCATCTCTTCTGCATTTTGCATTGGAAAAGCAGTTCTGACCGTGATTTTGTTTAATTGTCGAAAATCTACGCACACTCTTATGTCATGTTTCTCCTTTTTCCAAACACATACCAGAGGGAAATTCCACAGGGAACTACACTTTTTGATAATATCGTTTTCTTCATAATTTTTAATGATATCGTCTAATTTTTCTTCGAAATGTTTCGGCTATCGATACGGTTTCACTAATGCGTTCTCCATGCGTTTCGATTTTATGTTTTGTCAGTAAGGTTCTTCCAATATCCCATTTTTCGGCCATAAATATTGATTTATATTCTGTTAAAAGTCCCATAAGTTTGTCGTCAGTTTTATTTTCGTACAGCTTTTTAATTCTTTTTAGTCTATCTTCATCAGAGGGGCTGTCTCGTATTACTAATACATTTCTGTGTGAGATGGTTCTTTCTTCAACTTTATTCCAAATTTGTCCAAAAAATATATCCCTGCTATCATTTCTGGATCTAGATCTTTAACTACAAAAAAATCAATCGTTTTCTCTAACCTTTCAATTATCCCTTTTAGTTGCTCAATTCCATAGTTTATAAGTTCCGAATCATTTGCACAGTGTATTCTTCTTTTTGTTTCTTTTATTTTGATATCTTTCATATCTTTGATAATCTCTGCTTTAATCACATTGACTCGGGCCCCTGTGTCCAAAAGACACTGTACACTTTTATTCTTTATGCGAAACTTTATACTTGGTCTTCCTTTCAAGTCTTTATAATTTATGTTAAACATTGGTATTCTCAATACATCTACATTCTTTTTTCTCTTCTTCTCTTTTTTTCGGTTTTCATGTTATCACATTTTCCATCATTTCCATCATGTTCACCATTTAGTATACTTATCTCCAGAGGAATATTGTTAAAAAATCATCAAACATACAATCACATACACATTCATACATACATTCAATCATACATTTACATTTACTTCATATTGTAGCACACTGATCACTTCTCCCTGTGGTCGTACATCCTCGCTTCCCTGCTCATCTCTGAATTTCCTATTGTTCGTGAAGTAATCTCTTCTTGTAACATCTTCTATTCTATCTGTTCTTTCAGACATTCTGTCGGATTCCTCATTTCGTTCTTCTAATTCAGTCACTGAATATTTACTATTTGTCTTTGAACTTCGCTCTCCATATTTTACATTCGAGTAATTTCTCCTGTCATCTCTTCCAGTCTTTCCGTTGTCCCGTTTGCATTGCTCCCGTTCTCTGAAATTATTTGGATTTTCATAGCATTGTGTCCTTACGTGCCCCTTTTTATTACAGTGGTTGCACCTAATATTTGGGCATTCTCTTCTCACATGACCTTCATCATGGTATGCCCGACAATACATTTTTCTCGTTTTGAAATATCTATTTCTTTCTTCTATTATTCTTTCTTTATTTTGTGGTATTGACTATCGTGTCTTATGTTCGACTGTTCTCCATTCGTTGTCTCTTTTTGTGGTGTACGCGTCCACCCTTATATCTTTACTCTTTGATTCGAATTAGTATATTTTCTTCAGTATATATTTGATATCCTCAGCTTTCGAGATACCTCTCAAAGCTATTTCTCTCTTCACTTCTCTATCATCTACAGCGTTAGCATATGCTAAGTCTGATATCTCTTATTATCCTAATTTCTTTTCTACTAGTTTTCCAACTAGTTCGTCTATTTTCCGGAATACGGTTGAGGGGTCGTTTGATCCAACTTTTATTGCAACAAGTTCCCTCATTATCTCCAGAATGTTCTTTTCTCTGGTACATGCAGATCTCATTTTTGTTTCCCATGTATCTCCCTGTGCATTTTCGTATTTGTTTATTGCTTCCGGAGTCATGAATGCTGTCAACAGCAAGACTCTTCTTTCTTCTTAGAATCCCATGATCTTCGCAAATCTGCCAAAGCTCTTTAAGAATTCCTTACCTTTTGACTCAGATCCGTCAAATATTTCTGGACCTCTAATGTTCGGAGTCACGTGGTCGTTGATAAACATTAATTGGAACATTAATTGGGTTTTCTTTACATTTATTAATATCACAATCTGAATTGCCACTAGAACAATTCTCCGTAAAACTTGCGTAGTTCGTTATCCTTCTTTATTGATAATCTTTAATAATATTCTTTAACGTCTTATTATTCAAACAAATTTAAATTACAATTTAATTACTACAAAAATAATTTATACTTTAATGAAATGAAATTCCTTTTTTAAGTATTATTTGGATAGAATAGGAAATGTAAACTTAAATTAAATTTAGATATGTAGAATGTCATGTAACTAAAAATTAATATTATTTAGTTCTGAAACAGTCATGGAATAACTTTTCTCCTTCCTCTTTCATGTCCCTAAGAAAAATATCTGTAACCTTTACCCAATGAAACCCTTCTTAATTAATGTGTGAATGAAGATACAGAAAAAAGTAATAATTGTTATTGTTAGTCAATCAAAGCAGAATTAATTGAAGTTAAAAGATAATAATCATCAAATTAAAAACATTAACCATTCTTTTTGACTTTTAAAATTTTTGTTAATTGCCAATTCTCACTGGTTCTTTTGACCTTTCTGTGTGACGCATGAAAGAGTTTTAGCCGTAAATTATACTAACAGAAAACCACCAGCATCAGACAGCATAGAATAACAATGAGAATACAAAATATTGACGCCTTCATTCATTTTGTCTTATTTTCTTTCATATTATATTTTTTTATAATTTTTTTTACCGTTTCTTTAAATTCTTTAACAAAAGCAATGCACGATGTTCATTACTATCAAGATGATTCCAGTAAGTTGATTTCTTTAATTTTTAATAAAATATAAATAAAAAATTTGAAATAAAATTTATAAATAATCATTATAATCTCAACCCTCGTCATCAGAAACGTGACCTTTTAAAAAATCATGCGAGAAAAAACATAAATGACAATTTTATTGTTGATTCATCTATATATTTTGATTTATTCCTCATTTACATTGTTTATATTTACGTACATTTTATTACATTTATTAGAAATTTTATGACTTTTATTGGGATTACTTGGGAAGTTCAAATAAATTTTTAAATTTTAATATTTAAAATATAGAAAAATATTCGTCAAAATATATTGTGATCGATTTTGACGGATCAACCGTCATCATCAGACTACATTAGCAATGATATATTCGCGTTTATATATCAAAGCAATGTTTATGTAATCATTTTATAATTTATAAATCATGAAAATACTTTCAAAAAAGTTGAAGAAGATGGTGTTCGCACATTAATTTTAGGATCAAAGGATTTGATCAACAATGTTTCACACATCGCCCTCTTCCAGTAAATATCAAATTGTGAATACAAAATCATAAAATTACTTAAATCAACTTAACTATTCAAACAGTTCTTCCTATGTTGAGCAATTTTTATTATGTTCCTGAATCCGTTTACAGAGATGACGAAAAGTCTCTCCGGTGTATATGGCGTCAATGCATTTTTTATTTTTAATTTTGAATAGGTTTTTTATAATATTTATTTAATTACAAATAAATACAACAAATTTACACACTTTTACTAAAATCGTTTTGATTTTTCAAAGGAATCACCAATACTAGTTAATCCTTTATTATTAAATAATTTTAATATTATCAATTATTGATTTTAATAATTATTATAATAAAAATAGATGATTTTAATAAATAAAATAATATCAATAATGAATGGAGATACTTATCACAAAGAAGGAGTCAGATAACACAAATGCTTACTTGAAAAATTCTCTGATGGGGCTACAAAATATCTCGTAGTAATCAGAGTTGATTTTTCGCAAGATAATTTTAATGTTTTCCAAGGATTAATATTCTCCAAAAGGCTACGGCAATCTTGTATTGTTTATCGGAAAGGAGGTCGTCTTAATAAATTGTTCACTCTGTTTGGGATATCTTTTTGTAAAATAAATTATTTAAACTATTATTTTAAAATGAAATAAAAAGTAACCTTTTTGTAAAATAAATTATTTTCACTTAAACTGCCGATTTATTTTATATTACATTTTAAATCTTATGTGGTCGTTTTGTTTATATTATCGATTGAGTAGTGTTTATCTCAATTGATGAGAATTAACTTTGCATCGACCTCTAAATAATATGGTGGCGTAACTTTAAATTTTAACTTTAATTGTTCTTTTGCAATTAATTAAAATGGATTTTTCTTTCTCTTTTAATTATTCTTTCTTATTCTACTGATTTCTTTCTCCTTCTTTAATAAATAATGACCTCTTTTCTATCTCCTTCTTTTATAAATAATTAGATTAAAAAATAAATATAATAAATTAAATAAATTCACATTTTTCTTTATACATAAAATATATATTTTTTTATAACAATAACTTACAAATTATTTTTTCACATAACCCAACGCAAGTATTTGTCTTTTAATTGATGTACTGAAGTGTGAACACAAACTTAACGAATTAAAGATTAACCAGTATATTGTTGGACAAGAGAAACCTTTAGGAAGAAAAAAATATAGAGACAATGCGAAAAGATTATAAAGGATAGTAGCGAGTTCCAATAATGCATTACTTTTAAATTATTTGAAGTGTGTAGCAAGCAATTTTCATTTGAACGTTAAAGAATAAAATATTGAAACATTAAACGTTTTTTGATGTAAAAATTTTTTTATAAAATATGTTTTTGTTTTCAATATTGAATGCAAACAGATTTTATTTATTATTATTTGTTTTTATACTACATTTTTATAATTCATATAATACTTTTTATTTATTTTAAGAAACAATACTAATTTTAATTAAGTTTTTTAAATATTTTATTATCCGCGATATATTTATTTGTGAAATGTTGGACCCGCGACATTTTGACTACCCATATTTTGTTTGCGACACTATGATCGCCAGATTTTGACCGCGATATTTTTTTCGACGACATTTTGACGTGGAACCGAATTGTTATGATCAGTCTCTTGAATTATTATGAAACGAATTTTAGAATTTTTTTGAGAATTACGATTTTTGAGAAACGTTTATTATTTTGAACTTTATTTTGATATCAGTGAATTTTTATTTGGATCAAGATTGAATATCAAATATTTTATTGATTGTGAATATATGGAGACCCAATTGTTTTGTTTTATCAATATAAATTTTGTGGTCATGATTTACAGTAAAATAAATCATTTAAGAAACTTTATTAATTTAAATGTTCATCATTCAGAAACGTTTAAAGTAATCGATGGACAAAAGTAATCGTTTAAAGTAATTTGACAAATTAAAAAACTGTATACTAAAAATATCGAATTATAATCCTGAATCGTTTCTGTTGTTGATTACTGAAATCATTTTTGGAGTGTTAATTAAACTCATTTTTAAACGAGAAAACGAAATGTTGATTATAAGTATACCGTTTGCGATCGATTATTTGCTTCCTTTGAAGAAGAATGAATTATATAAAATGTGTCCAGCAGAAATAAACATCGACATCACATCATGTGCACCTCGTACCTCCTTCTGGTTCTCGGGATAACTCGGGGATCGCGCGGAACACAGGTTTTTAATATTAATGGGTTATAGTGTCTGACCAGCATTGATTTACGATTAAAATATTTTATAATATGAATCGAAATTCGTCTGAACAGTAAATTCATCTTTTTAAATCAATGGAGTTTTATTTTTTTGAAAAATTTACAGTTATCAATAGGCTTACTACATTTATTGAAGTAATAACTAATCCGTGGTTTAAGATGACACTCTGTCTCTCCAGTAATCGAGCAATGGCACCTGTGACTGATAAAATATGTACGCAAGATTAGCTTTGAATATGTTAAAGTTTTTTATTTCTTTGAAAGTGACTCCCTCACTTTAGAATCTAAAGTTTAGATATTTAACATTGCTGATATTTTTATTAATGCTATTAAACCTTTTAAATATGGAATTTTTACAATTTTAATGCGATCTTCTTCATCATCCTTTTGTTCTGGTCTGTATGGACTCTCTTCAATTTTAACCTTACTTTAATCCATATTTTCATATTTGGGCCCATGTTATTGTTTCAACGTTTCCTAAGAATGTCAAGTCCATCCCATACACTGATAAAACTAAAGGAAAAATTTATCTTTATCTTTCTCTTTATAACAAATTTATTTTACTGTATCAAGTAATGTGCCTGTTACCTTTCTGTACCCTTCTATATGATAAATGACATTCATTTTTAACAAGAACAGATAAGAATAGAAGGTTACTACTAATCTCTAAATTTGTTGAGAAGTTAACATTGTTATGAATGGAGTTCACGAAATTCATAAATGGTTTTATGTTAACTTTATCTGGTAAAACTAAGAACATTTTAACCCTTAGTAGCCTGATTTACGAAAGTGATTTATTTTTAATATTACTGTGTTTGCTTGAGGGTCTAGATGAAGGGAAAAATAGCTAAAAAAACCACAATATTTATTTTACATATTTATTTAGAAAAAAGACAGGTATCTAATAGGTATCTAAACTAATAGTAATGTTAACATTCGGTTTAAAAGATTGGTATCAAAATTGAAACTCTAGGTTATTAAGGGTTAATGGGTTATAGTGTAAACGTTTTAATAAAAAGTTTTAAACACAGATTGTCATTCTCCAGTACTTGTGTCCATGTACTCTTCGATGAATCGTATACAAGATCGAAGCCAGTGTTGGAGCAAGATGCACGAGTTTATTTTTAAATAAAACTCTCCTTCGACAATCCACCGATTAAAACAAATGTATATTTATTTTCCTCGAATTACACCTCCCCTTGCTATCAAGGCACACACACACGCTATCCGTGCACTGGAGGGTCCCGTTGGCCTCCGGTCGCTGTAATCCAGAGCATACGAAATCTGCAAACCGTTTTGGCCTCACGATCGTCCGATGTGGCCTCTGCTTCTCGAAGTCTGGCTGGACTCTGGGTCACCTTCCTGGTTGTCCTACGGCCATTCATCCTCGTCTTCGGAGCTATCACTGTAGACTGGTATTTCCAAGCTCCGATGGCTCACCCGTGTCATCTTTGATTTATTATCTGCCGGTTTTGAATCATCTTTGGGAGCAAACCTGACATGTGACACGTGCAACGGAACTTCGTCAATCAATACCTGATGAGTCCGCCAGAACCCGTCTACTACCGCTCGTCTTCCATGGGTTGTGTATCTTGAGTTTGCCGGTTTCACAAAAACTACATCTCCTACTTGCAGCTCCTCGTTGTTTCCGATTTCTCGGATTTCAGGCAACCGGTCTGCTACACCGTCTTTCTGAATTTCTTCATGAAGAGAAATAAAATATTTTTGTACAAAACATCAGCAGGTCAAGCAGAGCATTTAAAAATTATAAACCTATAAAATGCAACTATAGCAAAAGATTAATTAAATTGGAATCATATATACTCTTGGATTAAGAAAATTTTAAGTTACTGAAGATGATGACTAGACTATATAAAAGAATAAAGATTTTAAAACTAAAAAGAATGAGCCGAATTAAATTAATTAATTATAATATAAATATATTCTTTACTCGTTGTGAGAATTGCACCAGACATTCTGGACACCCAGAAAAGTTATGATTAAATTATCAAATATCAATATGAAATGTATAAATTACACAAGACAATCTTTGTATAAATATTTAATTTATAAATTTTATAATAATTTTTCTGTCCAAGAAACATTTTTTAATTAGTTATTTTAGATTATGCTTTTAAAAGAAAAATACACCAAAACAGATTGGATGGAAGAAGCCTTACTTTGAACGACATCAGTCGATACAAAACGAAAAGAGAAACCAGTTTTTTACCATATTTAAAAATTCAACAATACGAGAAACTCTTTACCATTAACAGTGAAAAATTAGATTTAGAAAAGAAAAAACGAATGGTAAAAATTGATAATGATATTCAAGACTGGAAAAGGTTTCTTTCTGGATGTAATGTAGATGTAAGTTTTGGACAACATCCTTTAAGAAGACCTTCAGTTGCTCAGACAGCTATTGAGGATTCAAATGATTCCCCATATAATTTGTTGAAAATCACATCTCTTGGTTCAAGAAACTCCGTTCCACAAAAATTAATGTCCAAAAATCCTTTAAAATTCAAAGAGAAGTTATATTACGAAGACCAACAGAGACAGACAAACTTGAATTTAAAGGTAAAATCATTTCTTCGCAATCTTGATGAAGTCAAAGAGAATGAAAAACAAATGGAAAGGGAAAAAAGTGAAACTGAAAAATATAAAAGCATTTCAACCATAAAATCCTTTGTAAAAAAATATTATTCTAAGTCATCTTTATTTAATTTTACAGCAAAAGAAAAATGGAAGTATGCTTTCCACAAAATCCTTAACAGAATTTATAAAAATCGAATCGTTCTTGCTCGAACAAAAACCGAAGTAGACCGATGGAGAAGGCGGTCGACGTTGAATCTGGAGGCTATTGAAACTCTGCAGAAAATAAAATCAACCTTTACGATCCCTCCAACAATATCAGAAAGGAATTATATGTTTTCCAGAGATTATACACCGAAAAATTTAGCCGGAAGATTTCGAAATCAGCAGAAACAAAATCTTTTAAAAAATGCTTTTTATGGCAAACCGATTTTCAGAGAAACGAAATTTAAAAGTATTAAATTTAAACCAGAAATTTCCCTTTAAATCTTATTATTTTTTTCAAATACAACTAAAGTTTGTTCGATCAAATATATTATTTAATTAATTGATTTTAATAATTATTTTTTTTATTAGAGTGATTTACTTGTTGTTCTTATCTGAAAGGCGTGATATACAGGGAATTATTTATTTATTGTAAAACATTAATTATTGGGTTGAAGAATAAGTTCCCGCCGTTTTTTGAAAAATTAAAATTTTATTTTTTAACAAAAAAGTTACTACAAATTAATCACAAATATAATCTCCGCCATTGTTTACGACTTCTTCCCAACGTTCAACGAGTTTTCCAATGCCTCTTTTGTAGAAATCGCCCGGTCTTGACTCAAAAATTGATTAAAATTGATTGACTAAAAATTGATTAAAAATGCAAAAAACGGCGGGAACTTATTCCTCAACCTAATATAATTGGAACATATATTATAATCAACAAAAATATTCCTTGAAAAAATGTTTAAGGCGTTATTATAAGAATATAATAATATCTGAAACAAATTAGCCAATTAAAAGTTTTTATTTTCATGTTTATTAATTTCGACTGATAGACTGTCACACCAAAGCAGATGATTAGTAAAGAGAACATTAATTATGTTTGTCTAGATCAAATTCTACCTACATAAATGTCTTTGAAAACCAAATTCCTACATGAAAACTGTAGGAAAAAAAATTTTTTTATAAAGAAAATACAGTTGATTCAGTGGAATTATTTCTATTACAAAAGGTCTTACACATGGAAAAGTTATAATGAGAAAGTGGCGGTAGATCTGAACTACATAGCCGACACTAGTCAAACCGAAATAACGAGCATCACATAGATCAAGTAACCAATGATGCATTTTTATCAACAGATAATTGGATCATATAGATAAAATAAACGACAGAGGCTCCTAAGGCAAATGTGGAACCGATGAAGAATCATGATTTAGATTTTGCTACTCTTAGGTGTATCTGTAGTTTTTATTTGTACTTATACTTCAAATAAGGTTTTGTTCGCAATAGTCGTTCCTCAATTGATTTGTCAATTAAACGTTTTTAAATTAACATAAACAGCCGTAAAATCATACGACCAAGTCATTAGGACAAACAATATGTCAAATTTAAATTATCCCAATAGCAGTTCTCTACCATACCGAGACAGTTTTATATATCTTTGATGAAAAGAATTTTGTGGTAATGATTTTATACTGTCAGTTATAATTGAATAATTGATAAATAAACAATTGATAACTGTCAATGATTGGTTATTGAGAATGAAATTGATCATAGTTAGTGTGTTTCACTAAATTTTAGAAATTAAATAAATTACCTTTTAAATAAATTAATATTGAAAATTTTTTAAATTTATTTATATTTTCAAATACACTAAATCACCAAGAATTTTTACTTGATGATGAGAATAGTAATTTTTCAAAAAGCGTTGCCTGATGTAAAATGCATGTCATCATAATTTGTTTTATATATTGTAGTGATTCGATAATCGATATAAAAAAATCCTTCAAAAATGACTTGTTTAATTAAAGTAAACAAAGAATAAAGTGTGGCACAAGTTAAAATCGTAGTAATGTTTTTTTTTAATAAACTATTATATTTATTTCGCCTTTTATCTCTTACCATTACATATCGACCGATGATCACCGGACCCGATCGGCAACCAGGCGTTGTCGAACCGACATTGCGATCTCTCCGGACATTAAGTTCCGGCACGTCTAAGAGGTGCCGGCCGTCACCACCATATATATATATATATATATATATATCCTAGTTCGAAACAACAGATTAAAAGATATCTTTTATCACAGAAAACAAGAAAATTTTGGTCTCTTGAGAGAGAAACTAACGAACGAATAATTTTATTGTTGTATTTTTTATTGATCATTGGGTTGAATGAATTACACTAAGAATCTAATATTAATCAGTGATGGTTCTTTGGCAACTGGTAGTGGTTTTTTTAGTGCATTTTCAGTTGGAATTTTATTTTTGGATTGGTGGAGGGTTCCACGACTGCCTCAACATCCTTGAAGTAGTTTGAACTGTGTAATTTGTTATTTCTAATTACAGTACTCATTGAGTTATTTGAACTCTCAGTCATTTTAAGAAATATTATTTAAAATCATTATTTATCCAAATGATTTAATGGCATTTTTAAACTTATGATATAATTTTCATAATTGAGTTATTTGAACATTTTACAAATCACCGGCTACTGTAATTGATTTTGGATTGTAGAAGATTCATGACTAATTCGAATGTTATATTAAATTAATTCTTATTGTTTATAATTATGATAGTTTTTTCTTATTATTTAACTAATTATTTTTTATTGATTTTGAATATAATCACTTTTTCAAAATTTGAATTATTATTTTCTTGGCTGTTTGAAGAGACCGAAGAATAATGGTCCTTCAACAACGGAGATGCCAAAAAAAGGAAAGAAAATATAAAAACTAAATTTATTTTAGTATAAATATTAATATAAGCCTAGTTTAATGCTTTACAATTCTCAAAAAAAACTTTTATACTTTCCATTCGAATTTATTCAATTTAAAATTCTTGCTCGAAAATTGCAACAACTATTTTAAAATCAAAAAAGAATATTTTAGCCACGTATAAAATTCATCTTAAAATAATTTATTTTTAGACTTGATTTTAAAATATTCAATAAATTATTATTTTTTTAATAAAAACTTTCCGTGTACAATTAAATTCGATAAACATTCTAATTTTACTTTAAATAGTGTTACAAAATATATCTGTAGAGGCTTATTAATTAAAGTTCAAAATGATATAATTAAATTCTATTAGTACTTTATTTCTACACTTTATTTTTTTTATGGAATTCCCTGATTGTTTTTGGATTGTTGTTTTTTTATTTTCTTTCACTGTGAAATATTTTTTTTGAAGACACACTGTGTGCTTGTAAGATATTTTTTGTCTTGGCTTGTATCAGTGATTTAAATTTTGATAAGAAAGTTTTCATTATTAATTTTGATTTGAATGAGATGCAATTCAGTTGATTTATTGGATTATAATTTTTTTATTAATT
>MQRK01251473.1:6214-20807 GCA_001938485.1 Girardia tigrina | reverse complement strand
ATCACAGTCCCAAAAGACTGTAACCATTACCTTCACGGCTGAAGATACGGTCTTTACCTTTAAAGGGGGTCTGTCACCTGGGCAGCACCATTGATGGGACTGCTCCTTGGTTTCAGGAAGATAAAACGGGAGCCACGTTTCGTCCACTGCTACAATCCGTGACCAGAACGCCTCACCGAGATCATGAACCAGTTGCAGGAGTTCTTGACAAGCAGACTTGCGATTAGCCTTCTGGTCGTTGTTGAGGAGGTGCGGCACCCACCTGGCAGTCAGTTTCCTCATATGCAGCTCCTCTGACATGATGCTATGCACCTGACTTTTAGTAACGCCTGTAATAGCTGCTATCTCACGGATAGTGAGACATCTGTCACCAAGAATGACTTCCTCGATAACTTTCCCATTTTCTTGACATCCGGACGTTGTTGGTCAACCATTGCGTTCATCATCCTCCAATGATTGACGCCCTGCCTGGAATCGTTGCACCCACTTAAAGACAGCCGTTCTTCCCATATCGAAATCACCAAAGACGAGGTGTAAACGGTGCACAATATCTGTAGTGAGGGTGTCTTCCTTCCAGAGGAAATAGATGATTGCTCGTTGAGATTTCACTGCCTCTTCCATACTAACTACAAGAGAGAAAAATGACAAATCAATACATTCGTATGTCAAACACATGCCGACGGGCAGCCAATGAGAGTTCACCTCAATTACAATTGGTTGGTTCCCCCCTCATGTCATCGTACACACCTTGCGTTACAGTCACGGACACACTTGACCACGCTATATTCTCTCAGTCCGTGAACTTTTGGGACACCCCTCGTAAAACAAAAACAAGTAAATTACCTAGATCATCCTTCGTGATGAACGACTTCATAGGGTCACGAAGATCGTCCCATGGGATACCAATACCTCAACGTCATCGCGCACATCAGTGTTTCCACGGTGTGACTGGAGATGGATTAATTTAACTTCCGGGAGTCGAGAATCGGTTGGACCTTTTCCTTTGCTTTCTGCAGGACCACCACGATGGGAATTCCACTACGCATTCCAGTAACCTTCTTTTTTTTCTATTCCTATAACTTGATGTTCACTTCAACTTCGTGTTCTTTGTCCGAAGCATATTCTGCTGCATTGCTGTCGACTACACGTGCGTGACCTCCATTCCAGTTCCAGCTCAATGTTCAGGACTTTCCGTCGAAACCAGCAGTGAAGTCGATTGCATTTTCGTCATCTGTTTGATAGCTTCGACTCTTTTTTTACCCGATGGATCTCTCTGATTGAACTCTCTCAATCCCGCCCCTTTAGCAAATTCATTCGATTAACCATAACCAAATAATATTTTCACGCCTAGTTAATCGCACAAACGGCTACCATTGCCTCAAATTCACGATACCACTCAGCAAAATTCACGGTCCCGTCGAAAAGCCGGACTGCGTCGTTGAAATTAATTTTGTTCATTTACACTCGGATAGCTTGAAAACGTATTTTTATTTAAATATTAACACAATACCGGTTTGTGATAATTCTCAGTTGAAAAATTAGAAGTAGATATTTTTAAAAATTTTATTTTATCTAATTTTTAGAACCCTTTTCTTCAAACATTATTTAAGTCTTACATTTTTATATGGGCCTCTCATCTCTTTCAAGAATGGTATTTGACCAATAGGTTCTTTAGATGGTCCACCCAAACCAAAGTAGTCTATAAGCCTGCAGATAAGTCTACATTGGTCACGTCAGCCTTTCTCTTCCGCGCACGTTTTAGCAATCCAGTGAGGAACTACCAGTCATGGGTAGCCGTCCAATGATTTTTTGTCTCTTTGTCTGTGTACGTGGACTTCATAATATCCACGAAGCTGGCATCTGAAAGTTCCTCTCGCTGTTAGATCTGAGGAGGTAGTCCAGATGAGTTTCTAAGGGACTCGCTTCTGGCATTCCAGTCGCAGCAGCATTTGGACCGATGTGTGTTTGGTTCAATGTGATAACACAGAGTTTAAACAAAAATCTATATAGGGTTACTCTATATTAAATTACAGAAATTGTCAAAATAATCATTGTAAATAAACAAAAATATAAAATTCGAATTGAATTATTATTAAAATAACTGTTGCGGAGACGTGCCTCATATAAGAAAGAATGTCCTGCCATATCAAATATGTTGATTTTTAATTCATTATTTTTGAAATTCATTTTTGTCAATCCGTAATCGATACCGATTGTCGCTAAATATTTTTTCACAAATCGTTTTTCACAGTATCTTTTAATAACACAACTCTTCCCGACAGCCGGATTGCCCATACTGATTATTTTGATTCCGAGAGGTTTGCAATCATCTTTCATCATTGATTTAGTTTTTATTAATGAATTAAAATTTATTCAGACAAATTGAACAAGACCAAATCGATTTCAAATTACGAATTTATTTTTAAACACATTTTTTGAGAATTTCACAAAACTGTAATTTGAAGTTTAATTTAATGAAGTATAATATTAATTTATAAAATAAAAATGTAATGGATTCAATGCAACATTTATAGGAGACATATAGTGTAATCTATAAAAAATGTAAAACCAAATTTTTATCCAAAGTGGTAGTATTATTGATGGATATGGTAAACATTGTAAAGTTTGTACAGAAACTTTTGACGTAGAAATTCTGTGAATTTCATCGAAGGTTTTGATTTAACTATCGAGAAATTGACATTTGAAGTTTTATACACCAGATTTATGGATACTGAAATTAACATTCAAATTGCACTCTCTACAACGTTGTTTTGAGTTTTGAAATGGTTTTCTGATGATAATAATCACTACATAATCACTAGCTCTTTCATTTTAAACGTAACTTTCTTTTTAAAAATCACTTTTTCAAATGATGACGGTTAAACTGTTAAAAATAGCAAAGATAGAAATAAATTATTTAAAATTATATTTTTTTCAATGTTCGCACGGTACCTATAGAAATGTTAAGCAGAAATCAATATTCAGTTTCTAAAAAAGAAGAAAAGTCGGTTCAATTTGACTTTAAGGTAAATTAATTGTGACAAAATAAAACAAAACTCTGTCAAAGAGGAAATGCTATTTTTGTGTTGGAATAATCATTCGGTTAATTACATTTGTTAAATTATTTTAATTTTTATTAGTGAATTTCTTTTCATGAAGTCTATGAAGTTTATTAGAAGTACCTTTCCCTAAATGAATCCAATCGAAGAATAGTCTAATATGCTTGTGGTACTTGCGTCAATGTCTCTATAATAAAAACTCAAAATTACATTATTGTTTTATCAAACACAGAAATTAGTGAACATTTCAATTTGACTGTTAATGTGAATAATAAAAATAAATTTATTTCCAATCGATTTGAAGAAAATTAAACAAATCAAATTATAATGGATAATAACAAACAGACATTATTTGAAATAAGTTCCTTCATTATTTTCGACCCAACTATCTGCATGAATGAGACCATTAGATTAGCGAAAAGGATCGCTCAATAAAACAGAATGAAACTCTTTCATATCAACAACCTGCACCGCCACACGGGAGCAGTACGGATGGAAGTTTGACGGATTTGCGTTCACTTCAGTCACACCGGGCAGCCAAATGTTGGAGTCCTCGCGGCGCTGAGAGCCGATGGGCATCCGATCCTGGTCTTTCGAGTGGTTTGGGACGCGGTTGACGTGACCTGTGTCACGGACCACAATGCTAATCTAATTAAACATAAAGTACTGTAAAACTGTGTTACAAAAATTATGAATTTAAAATTCAAAAATGAATTGCAAATTACTAAGACGAAAGAATAATTTGAAAAATTATTTTTGAATATTCATTTCTTGTTCCTATTCTTGAGTGTTCATTGATGATATGCTAAAGAAAGGAAAGTTTATGTAACAACTATTTCCGTTTTGTGGTTACGTTTTTAAATCGGTTTTTTATTTTATTTCTCTTCTGAGTCTATAAAATCGACTGAGTTTTGTATTTATTATTCAGTTTTGGCAGTTTCCGTTTTATACTATTAATAGGTTTTAGGATTATAATAGAAATGCTTTTAAAAATTTTAAAATATTGTGAATTTTATTTTTTCTCATTGCAAAGAAAGAATTGCTCGAAAGTCGTATAATTTTTTGTCATTATTTTTAATCATAATAATATTGTTGTTTCAATTAAAAATAAAATATTTAAGAATAAATATTTAAAATTTCAGTTTAGACATCAATGAAGTATTTTTATCTTTTGACATCCTTATTAACTTTTATTCTATTTCTGCAATTCTCTTTTCACTATTCTTCTTTCCACATTAACAGTCATTTAAACAGTTTAAACACCTTCATACTTATAAACACACGAGTTCCAGGTCAAACTCATAGATCAGAATGGTACAAATAAATCATTTAAAGTAACAATTAAAATAAAAATTAAATACAAATTCAGAAGTGGTTTTGAGGGAACATGAAGGAATGTCTTGAAATGATATAGAGTGATCATAGTTATGAGGATTTCACATGAATTTTATTTTAGCATATTGATTCAAATGTGAGATTCTGATTCACATCATTAACACATTAAGTAGCAGATTTTTTTCCTTAAAATTTTGCATAAAATTTACTTATTATGATGAATTATTAATGACTCAATATCTCCTCATCTAATTTAGGAGTCGAAAGATAACATGTGAGGCAATAGGCTGACATGCTTACTAGTACATAATGACTAAACTTCCTGTAAACGCATATCAGAAAAAAAATATCAGAAAATATAAAAAATATCAGAAAAATTAATGAAAATTGACTGATCCACATTTGGGGCCTAGGGTGCTTAATGGGTTAAAAAATTGTAAAATATTTATTTATACTAAGAAAGTCATGCTTAAATTTCATTGAGTAAACCAATTTTTAATTCATTTTCATTGTAAAATCTACCTGACAAATTGATCAACATATGTCTATTTGTGAACCCGCTTTTATCAATAAATGAAAAAATAATAAATATGATTGTAATTAAACAGTTATATTAAATATTTATAACTATATAAAAACTACAAAACGGGGTAAAAGAAAGAGTAAACTTTCCATCACTTAATAACAGGAAATATGTCCGAAGGGTTGAACTAAACACTTTCAATAAAACTAACGTTACAGCTTAATATGAAATGTTACGACTTATAGTTTGTGATTTTACTTGTTCCTCTGATACTTAATTCGCCTCCCACACTTTCCTTGCCAAGAACATAGTGCGTTTTGTCCCAATGTGGTGGATTTCGTGCAACTTCTTTAAGCCGTCATCGCTCTCTTGTTGCTCTGCTGATTCGATTGCCGATGCTGCGATTGATTCCTTTTTTACTGGTAACCGATTACTTGGAACACGAGTCAAAATGTCCGCCTTATTTTTTTCTGATCGAATGAGTCTAATTGATTCTGTGATACCCTCCTTCTAGACTACCTGCTTGAAAAGATTAATTCTACGCTTGATTAATAACTCACTGAGGGCCTGAGATCGAACTGGTTCTGCTCCGGACAAAGCTGCAGTGAGCCACTTGTATACTATGGCTGAATCAGTGAATAATTCAAAATTTCGGAGGCTCCATTTCAACACTTCTTTGAGAGCTTGATTCGCAGCCTCAAGCTCTGAAAGATTAATGTGGTTACTGTCACTCTTCGGTCGAAACCAACATGCGTCCTCCACAATTTCCGTGCCGATCTCGACCGCCACCCCTACTGCAATCGAGCTGGCGTCGCACCTCACTCTCACTTCATCAGTTTGCAGCACTTCCCAGATTCCTTAAACGGGATCTTCCGACTTAATTCTTTCTGCAAGTTGTCGTGCTAGTGCTGCTACCTGCGGTTCCACTTTGATTTCCCAATCTCCCCCGATGGCAATTCGTTTTATGAAGCTGCACAATGGACGCAATCATCCCCCAACAGCTGTCCTGTCCACGTGAAAAGATTACGACGAGTTATTTGATGTGGCAAATGTGGGAGTGGTCCGTCTCGCTGCCATTTGAGCTTTCTGTTTGCTGTTTCTTTCACAGCCAGTCCCAACACTCTGCCTCCGTTTATCGCCATTGGTGGTTTCGCTTCTAAACTGAATCTAGTGAGTACAGACATCAGCTGATTGGTAGTTGTTTTATTCGTATCCACTATGATATCGTCGTAATACGCGTCCGATCCTTCCTTCACCGCTTCGTCTGATGCCAAGATGTGTTCCAATATCCTTCGCATTATTTTTGGCGCAATACTAAGTCCGAAACCTAAACGGATTAGATAAAACGCCCGCCCTTGATGTTTTACAACCTGATACTGCCACAGCGATTGGTCCACTGTCTCGTCTCAAATTTACGATTTGCAGATTTCTTCCCAACCGTCGCCAATTTCGAAGTTTTTCTGCACAAACCAAACTGCCCGCGGTGTGGCTGGAGATTGTTTCATTTAACTCTGGTAGTCGAGTACCAGCCTGATCTTGTGTTTTTATACTTTCATCACCGTTATTAGTGACAGTATTGGTTATCGGAAACTCTCACATTCGACTAACCAGTCATTTTTCTTCCAATCATTTTGTTCGGTGTCGATTTCTTCTTCATGGCACCATGCTGATGAATAGCTCGCGACACTGTTACGTACTGGAGGTGCCTGTCCCCCTTCCAGTGCCATGACAAAGACTAATATTGCCCATTGAATTTTACTGTGAAATCCTGGTCTGTGATGACTGCTGGTGGTCCCAATGACCCTGCCAGATCCATCATTGCCCCTCTAGATGCTTCGCTCCTCTTAACTGTGGCTAATATTTCGGCGCGCTCGTCCTGGGTGCCAATTGATTCTGCCCACAGATCATAGTTCTTAAAACTTGTTCTATTCCGAATGCCAGCTGCGTCCCGTTGCCATTGACTGTTACACCACCCAACATCGCTATGACGTCCATTCCAAGCAGGACACCGACCCCAGTCCCGCTCAAGTCCGTTGTCAGAAGCGTCAACACTGTATTTGCTGCCCCCGTACATCTATATTTGCCCACGCTCCTTTTCGTATTTCTCTCGGCCCGCCAACTGTTTGGATCTTCTCTGAAATTATACTTACGTTGACTGAATTTATTAATCGTTGTTCAATTATAGTTGTTGAGCAACCTGTGGCCACCAGCACTCTAACCTCATCTCCATTGACTCGTATATCAATTATTGGTAGTTGCGCTCTACTCCTAGCAACCACCCAACCTGCGCAATAATGGGAGGCCGCTACTCGTTTCCCAAATATCGGTACCATTGTCCCGACTATTTGCGATGCTTTGTGACGATGGTTCCATACTGCATTCCCGTCTCATGTGACCCGTTTTGCCACATCTGAAGCATTGATTTGTTCCGATGGGTTTTGTTCCATTGATCGCTGCTGCTGCTGACTGGTCTGACGATCCATTCCTTCCGGTTAAAAATGTGCTTTCACTTGCTGATACCTCTGTCTGATGGATACGGAGCAGAGAGTGAGCCACTGGAATTAATTCCTGCAACGTGACTTGAGATTTAACCGCATCCGATGTGATATGGCGGGCTGTATCCGTCGGGAGCCCTGCTAAAAAAGCTTGTTTAATAAAATGTTCTTGAGAATCTTCCCCTTGGCATATAAGTGCCGCGAACCTCCGAAGCGCCGCCACAAACTCGTCAATTGACTCACCTTGTCGAAGCTTTCGATTTCTGAATTCGTCATAAGTAGCTCTTGAGTCCGGTCCGAATGCAACTGATAATGCCGCCTTGATCGCATCGTAGTTTTCTTGTTCTTGTAATGGCAGCCCTGCATATAGCTCGAACGCGCAGCCCTCCAAAAGAAGCGGGATAGATCCTAATTTTTCGACGCCACAGATTGAAGCTGATGCTTCAAATTTCCGACACCACGTGCCGAAATCTCCATTTCATCAAATGTGCGGACTGTGTCCGTAAATTTGATACTGCACATGCCGCGATAGCGTGTCGTCTAAATAAGAAGAAAAATAAATATACTGCACAAGTATTTATTTAAATCCAAACTCTGCATCGACAAACAACCAATTAAAACAAATGAATTAATAATTAATCACATTTTTTCTAGTTATTAATTTTCTAGTTATTAATATTCTTATTGTTGTTCGTTTCATATCAGACTTTTTGGAAAGGTAAAGTATTAATTTGATAGTTAATAATATTTATTTTTAAATTTTGAAATTTACAGGGGTGGTCATAAGTCGCTTTACTTAGTTTTAATAATAATAAACACAAAATTCTAAATGATTTATAAACAAAAACCAGATAATTTTTTTTGTTTTAATAATTATTTATTTAAAAAATTTTTAAATTATTTAATTTTGTTCATTATTGTTGGCAATATTGGCATGGCACGACAATTAACACTTCAGCAATGAATTTTTAAGGTAAAGCAGTGGATAAAGCATGATAGAAATTCAAGAGCTGTAGCTGAAGCATTTGCAAAAGAGTATCCTAACGACGCTCCTCCATCACGACATCAATGCATGTTATGGCTAAAAAGTTTCACGAGACCGGCTCTGTAACCGACAAGAAAAGAAGTGGGTGCCCAAACAATATGAATACCGATGAAAATAAAGAAAATGTTAGAACTTTCTATCAGAATGCGCCATCAACATCTGCAGTTCGTACAAGTTTGCAGTTGCATATACCACGCACAAGTTTACGTAGAATAATGAAGGACATTGAGTTGAAAGTTTGGCGACCTCGTTTGCTCCATCAAATTAATGATTATGATTATGACAGGCGCATAGAAATTTGCGAATGGTTACAGCAACAACTCCATAAGAACATTGACATCAGGGACAGAATAATTTGGACCGACGAAGCTTCATTTAAGTTGAATGGTCACGTTAATTTGCATAATGCCGTGTACTGCTTCACTGAGAATCCTCATCTGGTATGGGAGACCAGCAATCTTTCTCCAGGAATTTGTGTGTTGGGAGGAATACGTTCAACTGGTACGCAGGGTTCATACTTCTTTGATCGAACGGTCAATTCCCAGCTATATCTCGACATGCTGCGTGATTTTGCCGTACCTCAGTTTAACACAGATAACGACGTTTGGTTGCAAGACGGTGCTCCCCCTCATTATGGTAGAAATTTACGAGGCTTTTTTGATAACACTTTTAAGATGTGGATCGACAGGAGAGGAACCACTGAATGGCCTCCACAATCACCGGACCTGACACCTTGTGATTATTCAATGTGGGGTATCCTGAAGGAACGCGTTTACTCACAGAATGTTCTAACCATATCCGAGTTGAAGGAAAGAATTACTACAGAATTTGCAGCCTTGAACAACGATAAAGACTTGTGCCGACGAATCTGTCACTCTGTTCAGAGAAGAATCCAGTTTTGTATTAAATCTGAAGGACAACACTTTGAAGATAAGATTTAATTGTTTTCAAGTTTTTGTTTTGAAATTATTATTGTACGCTGATTAAATAAAAGTTGTATCATTTAGAATTTTTTGAATATTAATTTTTTGTCACTTTGTCTTAAAATTATGTAATTTTAAATTGATAGATTTTCATTTTATATAAAGATTTTGTCATTGAATATTACTTTTATTATATAAATATTCTTAGATTAATGATCAAATAATTTGAAGAGTTTCAATTTTATTAGATAAAATAATATAAGTCAACTGTTTTAGTCATTTATTAAATAATACATATACCGAAAGGATAAATGATCGACAAGCGTCTATGACATAGAAAAGCAAAACAGATTGAAATTAATTACTTCTCTCACTGATTTGGTAATTATAAAATTGTTATAGAATAAACTATTAGCAAATTCTATTTGACTTCTAGTTAACGCTGAAATTGAATAAAATAGTTTTGATTGAAATAGTAATGAGTCAAAACTGTTAATTGTGAATTTTTACTCTAGATTGGGAACGTAGCGGTGATCTATCGGACCTTGTGTCTGCAGTAAATCCTTGAACACAAAGGTACTCAAGAAAAGAAAGGTACAGAAGTATAAAACTGATACGCATTTTACAGCTGCATTGGCGGATGATGAGCCAGGGTGATGTGATTAAATTTATTGTATGATTGTTGTTTTTTGATAAGTGGAAAATCAGAGCTATTATAAAGTAGTAAATCAAAAAATTAAATTTTTATATCCAGTCTTTATTCAGACAGAACTCTACTTTGCAAACAAAGTTTTAATAATTTAAAAAAATTAACAATTTTTTATTAAAAAACGACAATAAAAATTAATATAAACTTCTTATAATTTATAGTATATATCTTGAAATTAATATTGTTTGGGAACTCCGAATTTTCCGTATTTTTCCCATTTTGGGATCTTAAAAAGTTTTTTTCGATCAAATTTTTACATAATCATTTATTGTCATCGAGAATGAGTAAATAAACACAGTTTGAAGAAAATCAATTTAGTAAAAAGCCTTCAAAAACAGGTTTCTAGATTCCATGGATATATATATATATATATATTTATAGAAAGTAAGCTAATAAAAAGAATGGAATAACCATTCATAAATTAATATAATTATTTGACACTGCTTTATATATAAAATCAAACAGAATATTTTTGTCAAATCTTTCATTAAAACACAAAATTAGTTTTTATTTCAAGTTAAAATTTAAAAAAAATTAAGAAGCATCAACAATTTCAAAAAATATAATATTGCTAAATTTTCGATTTCAATAACTAATTTGAATAAATTAACACGTAACGCATCTCATCATCAAAAAGCACAAATTTCAAGCAACTTTTCGATTGTTTAAATGTATCATTATCACACGATATCTCATTATAACACGTAATTTATCAAAATCCAAAATCGCATTAAACGTAAATGGGTGACAACGTTGATGTTGCAGTACATATAGAATATTGGTTTGTTTCTCGATTAAACAGTGTTGTTTATTGATAACATTTATCAGCGGTTCATGAGGGTACAATAGCACTTACAAAACATTAAAACAAAATGTTTTAAGTGTCCTTAAAAATGTTAATTTTACTTTTGAAATCGGTCGCAAAGGTGAAAATTTAGCATATCATTTTTTTGTGAAACGAATTTTGTTTTAGGTAGTTTTGAAATTACCGTTAATGACACTTTAGTGTTTTCGAAAATTGAGTTAGGCGGTTTTCCGAAAAATGACCAAGTTTAAATAAATATTTTTTAAAGATTTTTTTATTGAAATTATCAATATATCGATTTAGGTGATTAAATTAATCAAATCTGTTCAAATGGGTGAAAAACCGTACAAATTAACTCAGTTTGAAGCGAATCCGGTTTGCAAAATTCTGTAAAAAAGAAAGTCACTTTTCGCCCATCATTATTTTTTGTTTCATAAACAATGATGACAATTGTCAAAAATGGTTTTTACCAATCGATAATTGTCGGATGATAATGTGAATGTGATTAATTTGGATCTGTATTATTTTGTTTTTATTATCATTTTTTCGTGATCTATTTAGTGATATTATTGTAAAATTGAGCTTTAAAAAACGAAATTATTATCGATATTTCTTTTATTTATAATCGAATTGATTATTTCAATTCAATAATAAATTATTTTCGTCTTTAGTTTTTTTTGTTATTTTTTTAATGTTATATTTATTTTCGATGAAATTCATAATTGTTGCAATCAATTTCTTAATCGTTAACTAATAAATAAATTTTTTAAATTTTAAAAAATCATTTAATCTTATGTTAAATAATAATCATCAGCAAGAACCAACAAGCCAAAACAAACGTATCAGACAATGATCCTAGTGACAGAACATTAATAAACTCGGGTGTTCTAATATCACTTTTGCATGGATCTCAAGAGGCAGCAACCAGCGACTTGCAGCAGGAACCACAGAATGACATGAACATTACAAGATCTTTGGACGGAGAAAAAATCAATGAATAAACATTTTGAATAAATTTTGATTAACGACATTCTTATTTTTTTCAGTTTATATAATTTATTGCAATTTTTATAATTTTTTATATAACCCTATAATTATTGGGTTAATTAATATTTTACATTCTTTTTATTAGCTGATGTATATATATTTGTATATTTAAGGGGCTTTTTTAGGAAATTTTCACTGGGGGGTCACAAGCAATCTGAAATGGTCATGAGCCGAAATTCGGTAACTTATTATCTATTAACTTATCTATTATCTTATTAACTTAACTTATTATTCGGTAACTTGTTATCTCGGATTAAAAATAGTTATTTTTCCTTGTTTTGTTTATAATGGATCTAACTATTTCAAACAGTTTTTTATCAAGTGTTCTCAGAATTAAAAGAAGAAAATACACAAGTCACCCGACCCATAAAATTTTACGAACAGTCCAGCAGGAGTTATATTACATAATACTTCAACACACAAAACTTTGAAGAAAAGTATGGGTAACAAAGTCACTTTCTGAATAAATATCAAGGTTGGGTTTCTTTCTCTTCTTTCTTTTACCCACAAGAATTCTACCACAGCACTGTGAGTATGAAACTGGCAGGTCCCCTTTCAATTCATTGTGACCATCATGTGAGAGTTGGCTGTCTCTGCTGAGGTGCTCGAGTGATGGACTGAAACGCTCAAGTTGTATAAAGAATCAAACCTCTCAGGAACCACGCTGTGAGGAGTAAATGTAACCGAAGACGATATTACTTTCAAAAGTACGCCGCTACAGCGCTGTAGGTGTATCATCTCAGAGGAAGATTTTTCAGTTTTGATTATTGAAAATTCTTTTTCTGAATTTTTCTGATCCGTGGGGGATTGATTCATCCACAGTAGCAACAAATGATCAAGATTTAATAAACAAAACGACACAAGTTTTCTGTCATAAATGGGTTTTAAAGTTAAATAAGTAACAGAATCATGAGAAACATTTGATTTAGAGAAGATGTCGATATTGATTTTACATCCGCGGTTTTTGTATAATAGCAAATATTTAGCAAATGGGGGAAGCAATTGGTTTGTGCCCAAAAGAATCAAATTAAGAATAGTTCTCAATATCACGCAAACTAATTTACAATGCATACGTTTATCGACTGTATCGTACTCTAAATTCATCATTTGATTTTCTTCGTCGTTGCAATTTAGAACCGAATCCAGCATAAGCTTAAACAACTTTTGTACTACGTTTTTTACTTCATCGTCTGGTATGCCCATATAACGCATTATATCTAACACTGATTTAAACAGATCAATTGATCAATTTCCATTTAATGTTATTATTTCTTTAGAAGCTTCGCTGAGACATTTTTTGTAAATGAATCGAAAATCGTGTTTGATCATATTCAGGATCGGCAAGTATTCGGCTCTCGTAACCGACAAATAAACATTCATTCTCCATTTTCATTTTTGATATCGTATTTATGTAACAAACATTATTTTCAAAGTATTTTATTCTTAATTTTGACTTTTCCAAATTCAACTTTTCTTTTATTTTTTGGAGCTATTGAACTTTTCATTGATCATTTTAAAATTTTTAACTGTAAATTGCTTAAATTTTTTACCAATCACTTGAAATTTTAATTTATTAACAACGTAATTTCGTCAAGATGTTTTTCATTTGCTTTTAATTCACCAATATAACAATTAAAATATTTTTGAATTCATTCAACATTATTTCCAGAATTTTTATTCATTTCCCAAAACTGATAAACATTCTCCGTCGACTGTAAACGACTTATTTCGTCTGTAATAATTAATTTAACATTGTCAAAAGATTCCTTTTTAGTTCCACAAACGTGATAAATTTCAAACGATTTATCATCAAATTTATAAGCATTATTTTCTAGTTTTTCGTCATAGTATATATTGAAGTATGGATTCAATCGACTCGCGTAAAACCATAAATTTATTCGTAAATTTCACTATCCGAAAATATTTGCATTTTGAAATCCATTTATAATCGATAATAATTCAAATCAATAATCCAAGTAAACAAACAAATTCAAAGATTCACAAAATTTATTTTTATTGAAATTGATCAGTTAAAACAAAAAATTTTTTTACGAAATTGTGATAAATTTTTGTTGTCAAAAAACCTTTACACACAAACTTGCACACACATCCAATCAGACCATTACATTCCCAAAAACACATTTCAAATTACACACAGGGCCATTTTCCATTGTACAATTCAATCCAACCAAATAAATTTGATTTATCGGTCACAAAATTTAAACATTTGTACATATTGATCATAGTTCAGTTTTTCAATCCGTAAATATTCCTTGAAACTATCCAAACCAATTTCGTCCAACCGAAAAAATAAAGAAAAATAATAACACGAAATATAAATTCTTTTCTTTGTGAAAGATATTTCGACTATCTGTTTCATAAAATCGATTAAGTACAATATGTAATATTTTGTGAAATTTGACAGTCTCCCCAAAAATATCAACTATTGGGTTCTTGCTCAAAAGACATTATAATGAACACAAAAATTTATTTCTATAACAGTTTGAATTTTTTAAACAAATATTTTTTGAGGAACTTTTGTACTTTCTTTTTTACACAACCAATATAAATAAAAATAGATATAAATAAAAATATGGTTTGTATATTTTTTTACAAATTAAAAATTTATATTTTCTTTAATAAAAATTATAG
>MQRK01251468.1:9800-20660 GCA_001938485.1 Girardia tigrina | reverse complement strand
GAGAAAATAAATGATATCGATGCAGAATGTTCTGAAGATGATCAAGAAATTCTGGATATGGAAATCGACAATACGGAAAATTATGATCCACTTGAAACCGACTCGAACACCGATGAGAAGGAAGAGAATATTTCGAACGTATGTAGACGACGAAAGAGAAGAAGAGTTTTAGTTAGTTCCGATAGTGAGAATGACGAAGAGGTAAGAGAAATTGCGATGGACGGAACTGTTTTGCAGGAAGTAAAAGCAGGGTCTAATCCTGAAAGAGTACCTAGTCATAATATTTTTAGGGAAACATCAGGCCCGACTGGGTATAATAAACTTAATATTATGAAAGGCGAAGTTATGACGGTATTCTCTGTGATAATTGATAAAAATATAATCGAACTTATAAGAAAGTGCACGGAGACAGAGACATTTAGAGTGGTGGGATATAAATGGTAATTGTTGTTTAAGAATGCAAAAAAAAATTAAATTAAAAATTTTTTTTAAGTTTGGAAAATTGTGAGTTAGAATTTTTTTGGTTAGAAATTTTATGATTAGAATTATTGAATTATATATGGAAAATTGTGAATTTTGTGCATTGTTTTAATATATTATTTTATTATTAATATTTTGATATCCAATAAATATTGTAAAAAATTATTACTACTACTGCAAAGTTATGCATTTTTTGCCATTTTGTATGCACGCGGCGCATATGAGACTAAGAATATAGATATAGCACTTCTATGGAATAAAAAGTGGGGCCCGCCTTTTTTCTCAAATACTGATTAGACATGACTTTACGAAGATTATGAGATTTATTCGATTAGACGTCAGAAATCATCGAAGCCAACGCTTACAAACCGATAAATTCGCTATGAATTCGGAAGTTTGGTAAAAGTTTATTGATAACAGTAAAAATTTTTATAAGTCAAGACCATATATTACTATTGACGAACAATTGTTTCCAACAAAAGCAAGGTGTAGATTTACTCAATACATGCCCAATAAACCGGACAAAATTGGTATAAAATTCTGGTTAGCATCCGATGTAAGTAGCAAATATATAATAAACGGCTTTCTATATTTAGGAAAATATGAAAGTAGAGAACCCTCAGTTCCTCTTGGAGAGTTTGTCACTATAAAATTAGCAAAACCGTATGTAGGATGTGGCAGAAATAACTTATAAATAACGGACAACTTTTAGCAAAAAAAACTACGATTGTTGGGACAATTAGAGCAAATAGAAAATAAATACCAAGACTGGGAAAACTGAAAAACGACGACATGGCACTTCTCAACCAAACTATTTCGTTCAAATAATTGTATGTTGACAGTTTACAAAGTCAAACCAAGAAAGAAAGTTCTAATTCTCAGTTCAATGCACAATTCCGTAAAAGTTTAAGAAAATGACACCTGAACACCGAAGACAATTCAGTTGTATAATAGCACCAAATTTGGCGCAGATGTGACTGACCAAATGGCCAGAAATTATTCGGTAAAATCTAAATTTGCAAGTATTTTTTAATATCTTGGATTTAGCCGTGATAAATGCATGGTTGTTATATAAAGAAACTACGGGAGGAGAAATTACAAGACAGGAATTTCTATTCCGATTGGCAGAAGAACTTGCCATCGAATACCAACAAGAGATAGGCAAAGAAAATCAACCAATACCCATCGCAAGTACACGTACAGGTTCCCGTGAACGGAAAACATGTCAGATAAGGTATTGTAAAGATAATAAGGTGAATAAAATCTGTATAAAATGTAAAAAGTACGTATGCGGAAAATGTACAGTTGAGAAACCCATTTGTAAAAAGTGCGACGAAAAAGAATAAAATGTAGTTTATGTACTCTTGAATAAAAGAAAATATTTTTTATACTGGTAAGCTAGCTATTGGTCTGCATTCAAATTATTCTTTGAGGCTATAATTCTTTGACCGAAAAATATAAGTTGTGAAAGACCGGTATACGTGAAGTGTCGGTAGAAATAGTGTTAAAATCAGAATAATCAGAATTGCAAAATTTTAAATTATTCATTTACATAAAATCTTAACGTAAAATCCGAGAGACCTGGACGTCCGTTCAGAACGGAAACGGACAACGCATGCGACTGGTATTGGCAGAGCCGCGCCAAGCGAGCGTGCATCGCACGCCAGCGGCCATTTGAAAGGGGCGGCCAAATTAAATAAAGTATTTGCAAAAACAATAAAAGTTATTTTTATGTTTTAATAGATTTTAACGTATTGAAAAAATCGTTAGAAACTAAAATTTGTACAATTGTCACTCTTATGTATGACTGGAGGAAAAACTAAAAGTTTATCTGGTGTTCAAAATAAAAACCAACTTTTAAATAAAATTAAATCTATTGAGAGTTTGGAGAATTCGCTTTGAAAATATTTTAAAAATACACGAACAACGTAATGTAATCAAATATCGGCTAAAAAATTAGTGAATAACAATATCATATCTACTGAAACAGACAGTGGAAGTTACGAAATATCTGTTTTAAATAATGAAAAAGAAAACTCTGTTGACGATAATACCACTTCTGTCGATGCGAATGAATGTGAAATTTTGAAAGAATTCCTGTCTGAAAATTTATTTATTGAAAAATCATCTGATGAAGACTTTGAAACAAATATGATATTCGACAATCCAGGTATGTCGTCAAATAATATATCAGATATTTCAGTACAAAACCTTGTTGAAAGGTTTGGCCTTGAAAGGGGCCATATCAAGTAAAAAATTTTGAATTTCCATTGTCAAGTGGGCGTAAATTTTCAAATAAATATTATTTAAGACGATTACCGAACGGAAAAGAAACACAACACGAGTGGCTTGTGTATTTCATTATGAAAAATGTAATGCTATGTAATGTTTTTGCAGTAAGATATTTGATTTTTGGGATAGAAGCAGTCTAGTAGATTCATTTGGTTGTTCTGATTGGCAACATGTATCGTCAACTTTGTCTCAACATGAAAAATGTCTATTTCATAATAAAAATTTAGAAAAATAAATATTTTTAAAAAATCATTAAAAAATAAAACTACAGTTGATGCTGCTAACCAAAGACTACTACAAGTCGAAAGGAATAAAGATTATATATATTATGCATTATTATTAAAAATATATATATTATTCAATATCTTTGTAGATAATGTCTTGCCATGATAGGAACCTCAAATCAGTTATATACAAACAAAAATGGAAACTTTTTAAAAGCAGTAGAAATGATTATTAGATTTGATCCTATTATGCAAGAACATGTGCAATGGATTGAAAAGTCTCTGTAATAGTCCACTGACGACCTCTCATATATATATTTTTTATTTTTATTTTTGTGTGAACATTTTGTCATTTTTTTACAGTATCCGATGATTTTATTTTTATGTTATTTTTCCTGTAAATCTTTATTATAGTGTCCTATGCATTTGTATGTATTATTTATTTCGTTTTTGTTTTCTTTATACGTCAATCTTTGTGGTAGAAATATCGTACAAATCATCAGAACTAATTGAACATCTCCTGAATAAATATTCCAAGGCAAATTTTAATTATCTATGGTGATTTTTAAATTTAAAATATCAATCGATGTCAGAAATCTATTTTATTAGATGACAATTATATGCCAAATTATCGTCCGACAAACTTTGTTGAAATTATAAGTTTGAAAAAAAGAAATTTGTGAAAGAAATTTTTTATATCCTTACGAAGATCGAATTTATTTTATCAAAAGAATTTTATTTTTTTTCATTAGAGCGAATAAGAAAGAAAAAATTATCATATTCAGAAGAATTTATTAGTAAAATATTAGTTCAAATTGCCAACACGAATACTCACGCGTGAGAAATATTCATAGCTAGTAATTATAAAAGCAAGTGTAATTTTGTTCCTCTTGTGAAGATACAAAAAAGTAACATTTTATCTGAAGTTATCGACTTTAGTTGTATTTTGGTTATCATAATTATTGTCAACTAATTTCGTTGCAATATAATTTTGATACTACAACGGATTATTTTTTATACAAATTATCTACACAATTTTTAGTTATGAAGATAGGATAGGTGATTCATTAGAGTGATATCAACTAACTTCTTTTAATACAGTCTCGAAACAGTTTGATCTCCTTATTTCGGAGATCAAATACAAAATGAAATAATCAATATTATTAGCGTTAGTATTAAAAATACGATATTCAATTAGAAAAGCAAAATATTTTTCAATTATTTTAGATTACACAACAGATGTTAGTCATACCGAGTAATTAACTATTGTAATAAGAATTGTGGTTTTTGGAATCAAAAAAGTTGAATTACGTGAACATTTCTCTGGTTTCTATCACATTACAAATACTTCCGACGAAAGCTTAACCGAATTTATTTTAAAAGAACTTTCAAATCTCAATTTAAATATGCATAATATGCGTGGACAGAGATATGACAATGGTACCAATATGCTAGGAAAGCATGATAGCTTACAAAAAAATTAATGTTAAATTCGCGGGCTTTTTTGTACCATGTTCTGCTCATAGCTTAAATTTAGTTGTTCATGATGCAGTTCAAATTACTCATTAAACAGTAACATTTTTTGATTTCGTACAAGAAACATGTGTATTATTTCGGCGTCAACTAAAAGATGGGCGATAATCTTTAAATATTTAACGATTTAAAATTTAAAACCCTTGAGCGATACAAAATGGTCAAGTAGAATTAATGCCATCAAGCTTCTTTTGTACCATACTGAACAAATTAATGAATCCATGCTTCAAATATCAAATGATCAACTGATTGACATTAATATCAGTTATGTCGCTAAATCGCTATCAGATATAATATATTTGTCTAAAAAATTTGTTTGTTTGTCGGTCACGCTATGATCAAAATGGGAAATTGTAGAGGAACCCTGGCGAATTATAATCATCCAACGACATTTCGAAAAATTCCCAATCGAAAAATATTTAAATTTAGAATAACTCCAGTCCATTGGCACCACTGTATAACCCCTACAAACGAAAAAGAAGAACAACAATTATTAGCAAAATATTTAATTATTAGCCACAATAGACCGAGTATTATTCCTAATGAATAATCAGGTCAGGTGATCAAGTGATATGTCTATAATAAAATAATAAAAATACATAAAAAACCCATAGCTTACCCAAACAGCGACCCTCGACATTGATGGAAGAAAAAAAACAATAATTAAGCATACACACCTCGTGTGACAGGGGTAGAGAATGAGTTAATTACAGTAACGTACACCATGGCTGTGTTAGAAAATATCAACGCGGTATGCGCACACCACGCAGTCACCCGAAGATCTCGGGCTGTACGTACGGCAGAACAACTATAAATAAGGAAGTGAAGAACAGTTGACCACCCATTTTTAATCAATAGTTGTTTCAATAAACTATTTTCGATTTACGATTATCTATTTTGTTCCGAAATTACATGTACGGATTCAATTGCAACTTTTACTTCTTTTGGTATTTTTATTTTTCCTTTTATTCCGCGTATGATTGAGTATTAAAATTTTGTGTTTTTACGATGTAAATTTAGTAAATAATAAAGCTTATTATCGAAATATTTTATGCTTTATTTTATATTTTTATGATATGATTTAGTTCTATTTTATTTATTTGACGAATATAATTACAATTTTTATATAATTACAATATAATTTCAATTTAGTGTGAACACTATATTCCATAATAAAGCTTATTATCGAAATATATTATGCTTTATTTTATATTTTTATGATATGATTTAGTTCTATTTTATATATTTGACGAATATAATTTAATTCTATTTTGTTTATGATAATTGGTGAATATATTTAATTTTATTTAGTTTACGATACTTGACGAACATAATTTAATTTCAGTTTTACTCTATTTCGTTTTTATTTTATCTCGATTTTGTTTAATTAGCATTATAATTCTTTAACCTCAATCGGTAAAATATGAATGAATTCCAAATCGTGATCGGGTTATCAGTCAAAGACCAGATCCATAGTTCACTCAGGGGCTCGTATCTTGGACTTAGACACTGTGAAGCCGACAACCGGACTGAGTGGCGGTGGCCATCACCTCTTAGACGTGCCGGGACTTGGGGCCTGGAGAGATCGTCGTGTCGGTTCGACGGCATGTGTGTGCCGATCGGGTCCGGTGAGTATCGGTCGATACGTCATCGGATATCGGTCCCGCGATCAGCTCGCGGCGGTTCCGAGTTGTGTTTCGATCAGTCGATCGATTTGGGTTTTATCGGTCAAGAAGACGATATCATAAAACATCGTACAAAACAAAAAATTATAGAGAATGATTTATTTCATTTAAAACCAAAAACAAACATTTAAAATTGTGACATCATAAAATATTTGTTTAATTTAATTAAACAAAATCAGTTAATAAAGTTTTTTTTTCAATATCGGTCGTTTGAAGCACTATATTAGCCCCCGCCGAAGAATGTGGAGCATGGTGGTTGTAGCATTGTGAAGGGCTTCCTGGAAGTAGGAGGGGTGCGAGAATAAATATTCCTCGAAACGCAGTGTGTTGCAGTGTTGTGTTGTTCATGTTGGATTTTGTTGGTGTGTCTGCGTGTGATGTGTTGTTTTGTGGTGTAATGGTGTGGATTGTTTGTTGCTTAAAAAATTTAATATGCAGTAATTGATTTATAAATATTTAATAATCTATATTTTATGTCTTATAACATTTTAATAATCCTTAAAATTTGAATAAACTAAAATTTTTATAATTGTTTATTAATATTGTTAATTAATTAAGCTTTTAAAATTAGAATTGCATTAAAACATTCATTGTTAATAGTATGAATAAATTAAATTAGTAATGAAATTAAAATCAGGTGTATTTAAGTAAAATGGATAAATAAATTAAATGAGAAAAATAAAAGGCTTACGCGAAGCATAAATCAGCATAACATGACCGAAGAAAAAATAAATCGATAAATAAATGTAATGTCAAGATTTTTAATTTTCCAATTTTTATTTTTTAGAAATTTTTTATTCTTCTTAATTTTAAAATTAAAGTAATAAAAAAACCTTAAAATTGAGTTATATTGCGTAACAGTCTACTGACATATAAGGGGTTTTGGCTCGAAAAATGAAGGTCAGCAATTCCACTACCAGGGGAATCATATTTAGATACCGTAAAAACGGCACAGTAACAAATGGCCAACATGGTGGCCATAAGAAGGTAATTATTTCTTTCGAAGTTGGCAATAAATTACTCGATTTTATGGACGACCAACCAACATGTACCCTGGCAGAATCTATTCAAAAATCTATTCAATAAAATTCTGATTTTAAATATATTAGATATTTGTAATTTTTAAATATTCGAAAATTTATGAATTTGCATAATCTTAACAATATTTATTCCTTTTAGAATAATTAAATTTAATATCGTCTATAATATAGACAGTGATTTGATTTCAAATAAATTCAGTGAAATCTTAAAAGCTATCGGGTTAGGGGTTAGGGTTAATCCTTTCTCTTATTCCATAATTTGTTTGTTAATTGGTTAATTTGCTATTAAAGAATTTTATTATATTTAATATTGGTAAAATATCGATTGGTTACTCTTGAATATAATCACAGTAACAAAATAGATCCGTCTTTTGATAACAAACATATTAGTCAATTACTTTGCAATCAAGGATTCTCACGAATAAATACAAATTTAATAAAAGTTTCTGCTGAAATAAAGGAATTGAATTTGGTTGACAAAAGTATTGAATTTGTATTTCGATGGTTTGATCAATTGCAAACTTCTTCGAATTAGTTGATGGTTAATTCGTAAAATAAATAGAGAAATTAGTTAGATTCGTTCTAGAGAGGCAATTAGAAATCGTAGGTTAACGTTTTATATTTAATTAATTAGAGTATCGAATTTTTTAAGTTTTGAATTATCATAGCAATATTTAATTTTAATTGTTGATGCCATGATAATTCATTTATAACAATACTTAATTATAAAACATAAATTATAATATATAGATGAATAAATAACTAAAAATAAACAAATAGATACAAATATAAATAAATGATTGGGGTTATAATAATAAATAATCATGATTTGCAAATAAGTTAATATAATACTAATGATACAGTTAAATGAGTATAATTAATGATATGTTAATTGTAGATATACATATATCCATCAGGCATCAACAATTACATCCAATTCATCAATCCACAAATACTATATTCCTGATTACATTCGATTCATTAGATAACGGATCTAGCATTATCAACGTTATCGAATTCTCCTATCAAGCACAATAATTTAGTGATTATTTCCAATTCACTGATAAAACAATCATATTCGTCCTCTTCAACAGGGAAGTAACATAATTTATTATCTAATATATAATTTATCATCTAAGTTCTTTCTGTGATCAAGACAGTAATCTACATCATCTTTCTATTTGACTTTGTTGAATAGTTAACTAAAGTTTTCATAAATAACCGTTTCATTCTTTTTATTTATGTTAATATAGATAAAGAGACCTCACATCATTAATTTAGTTGTGAGTGAGATCGCTTTTACTATAATACATATTTTATTTCTGTATGTGACTATAAACGATGTTTTGAAATTTATCCAAAATTCGACGAACATCTCTTGTTTCATCTAGTATAAAAGTATGAAAATGAAAGTTCTAAAAGAAACAAATAATAATTCTGTTAAAGAGGTTATAAAAGTTATACAGTTATAAAAGGTTTCGAAGCTTATGAGTATGTAAGAAAATTTACAAAATACTTTCAATCTAAAATTCCTGATAAGATGAACAAAATATCGATTTCGATTGATGAAATTCAAGGAGAAAAACATTTAGACAATTGACCATCACAAACTTTATTATATGTAAAAAAAATAAAAATTATGATAAATAGGTGTGGTAAATACATTTTTGTTAAATCTTAGATATTGTTATGTTAATAACTGCTCATATTATTTTATAATATAAACATTTGAAATAATTGAAAAACTTCATATTGAACAGGGTTGACTGTACTTTAATATTTAATTCCCTTGTTAAATCCCTTTTCATTATTGTTTTTATATACAAATAAAGAGAATCACCCATCAAATGTTTGGGTTAAGAACACTCAAAAGAACAAAAAATCAAACCAGAACAAGTTGTAGCATTTTTAAAAATTCCAAAAATCAATGAATAAAATTTAATATCAGATTGAGATCAATTCTAAATCATTATAATTTAACTACCAAAACACTTCAACCAAAAAAATATTTCAAAGACAATATAAAATAATTAAGAAACCTAATCCGTGTTATTAACAATATCAATATAATTTTTCGACCATTTATTACTATTACAAGTAGAATTGTCATTACAACAATTCTTCAAACCTCTTTCACTATTTGACATTTTTCTTGATTAATATTTATCTGAAGATCATCCTACTTTATGAAAAACTAATGGGAAAATATTTATGATATAAATTAATTATCAGAACTTTCATTGGTTGAAATCAAATCTATACATTTTAAGAAAAAAAGTACCAATTAAATTAAGATTACATTAAATTAATATATTAAAACTTTAAATTTCATTTTTTGCCACACTCTGTATACTGGTGCATTCTCAAATGCAACACGAAATAACATGAAAAATGAATTATCAGTTATTTAAATAAATTAATTAGTTTAGTGGCTATTCAATTCGAATCTTAGAAAACGTTAAAATTTGTACATTGTCAGCTTTAAAATGCCTTATTTTATATTTACCTAAAGTTCACGTCTCTATAAGTTTTTATTGTGTTAAAAAATATTTAACTGACAATGTATTTAAATGTTCAAATTTAACAATTACGGTTATAATGATGATCAAAATAATTTAATAAAAATTATAAAAAATACGTTCGTTTATATAGTTGATGTTTTGTGATATTATTTTTTATTTTTTGTTCAATAACCAACTTAATTTATCCCCGTGTATAATTGTTAAATTTGATCTCATATCAATGTCCAAATTTGGACCTTCGAGAATTTTTAGAAACTTGTAATAAGACCTCTCCAACCAATCGGTTCCCAGCTGTCCACTTGACCAAAATTTCTTAAAACGAAATTTAAAATTTTTGTGAATTTGATTTGTAATAGATTGTAGTTACCTTTCAAAATCATCGATGCTACTCAAACACATGCAGTATAAGCTACTGTACTTTATGTAGAGAGCGAGAGAAAGAGAGGAAAGCAGACGGCTGGTTTGAATCACACTGATGTCACACCTGCATAAAAAATTTGACGCAGTGTGCGTTGGTATAAGAGAAATACGTATATTGATCTACGGAAGCTGCTCTTACTGGCCAGCACCACTCTGCGAATTTATGTAGCCCCTTCCTGGGGACATATACGTGGTACTGTATGTATATGATGAATGGCACCCTCACACTGTGTCAGAGCTATGTTGGTCAGCGTGTGTGTATGAGCATTTTTTAATGGGCACTGCAGCATTTATAGATAACGCCATCATCGCAATGTCTCTCGCCCCCTCCCTCTTCCTCTTTTCATAGCATATAACGTACAGCAGATTACTCTACAGTATGTCGATTGGTTGAGAATAATCGTCTGCAATGTGCGCATGTGTGCGTTGTGCTTATTGTTTCGCATTTTTACAATTCTTTGATAAACGACTGTTTTCATCATATCAAAGAAACAAGCCATATCTCTTGAAAAGTAGTTAAAGATCTTGGCAGAGGTGAATAAAGGAAGAAAGATGGAAATAGCTTCTGAATTCGGAATTCCACGTAGCACACTCTCTACCATAATAAAGAATAATATTGCAATTTGCGAGGCTACGGAGAGCGGACAAAGCGGATCATGTAAAC
>MQRK01251461.1:0-24640 GCA_001938485.1 Girardia tigrina | reverse complement strand
ATATTCAAAAATTATTTTCGGATTGTACAGAGTCCTATTTATTATTGAATTTCCAATGCTTTTATTGACATCTCAACTCGAATTGCCACTAGAACAATTCTCAACAAAACTTTAATAGCTAGTCATCGTTCTTGATTGATAAATTTAAATTCTATTTCTATACGTCTTATTATTCAAACAAATTTAAATTACAATTTAATTCACTATTTAAATTACAAAATAACTTTAATTTTATTTATTTTAAAAAATATATTAAATATATATTATCTAATATATTAATTTAATTTTAAAGTTGCTACTTACACCTTTAAATTTTTCAAATAATCCGACGTTTTAAAACATTTAAAATATCAATCTTCCATCTGGGTGGTAGAAACACAATCCTAAAACAACATACCAAACATAACATGCAATAAACACCATTCAAAAATATTCGTCACACATTTGAAACAAGAGTTTGATTATTCTTTCGAACAAGATGAACTAGATATGTCAGTTTCTCTAAAATTTATAATAAAATTCTTTGTTATATATATATATATATATATATATATATATACATATAAAATAGTACGCTATTTATTATGAATTTTTCGCTGTATATATTGAAAAGGTATTCATTGCAATGGTTTAATTAGGAAGTCAGAAATCCATCAAAGAATTTTCCTTCGCTATATAAGAGAGTAAAATTATTAATTATTCAAAGTAAACAATATCGTGACATTTTGACAGAAAAATGCTCTTTTAACAATGACTATATCGAAACATTTTTGCCTTCGGACATTCCAATTAATTGAATAAATCTAATTCTGCCGATACTCTTACTTTACCTTTTTCCTCGGAATTACTTATTTGACATCCTACTTCCCATATTAGATTTCTTATAATAATTCATATACAAAACACAACTATACTGTGGAGATTCTAAAAGAAAATTTTCAAAAATAAAAGAAATATAGAAAATAACTCAAATATAACAATTTAATTTTAATTAATTTATTATTAATTTAAATGAAAGTTTTAATACCAAATAAGCCTTAATTAAGTCATAATATTTAAAACATAATCTCTAAATTAAAGATAATTGAATTAAGGAAACATAAAATTGTTAATTAAAAAAAGAAGACAAAATTTGAATAAGAATTTTGTATTGAATTTTGACTTTTTTTGAAGAAGAATTACAAAAAATTAGTCTGTAAATAATTGAAAATAAAATGTTTTTTTAATTCTTCGGATTAAAACAAATTATATTATATATTTATGAAAAATATTTCTTTTACTAAATGTTTTCTTTTTCGTTAATATTTGCGAAATAAAAATAATTAATTAAAATGAAAAATTGATTTTTTTTCTCATATTTATTTGTTTGAAATTTAAGATTAATTAGGATAATTAAAAATAAATTTTATATATAAAAAAAGAATCATCAATCTACAAGAGTGTTTCAGTCAGTCTACTTTAAAGGGGCTGAACAAATTATCCCCTTGAGATTTTCATGATAATTTAGAGGAAACTTTTTAAATTAAAATTTAAAATCCAAATAAAATATCTTATAATCTGTTATTTAAATAAGTAAAATATACATAAAAAAATAGAAAATATATAAATTACCCATTAACAGTATAATAAATTTATAGTTTTATCTTTATTTATAAATATTCTATTTACCAAACCTTTCTCTGCTACCAACGTCAGGTCCAAAAAAACTTTATCCAAAGTCAATATCTCCAAAAAATTATTTTTACAATCTTCAAAAGAAAGTAGATTAAAAACAATTAAATCGTCAGGGTAGGGTGGTCAAGAAGCCCACTGGAGGCAAGACACCCACATCCTGAAAATCGAATAGAAAATAAGTAAACCATATGAACTAATTACAGATATGCTCTATATTTTTTGTTTTGATGTTAGGTTTGAGTAAAGCTTCTAGTTCAGTCAAGCAGCTTGGTTATGAGTATGTTTCAATTTTGAGACGTTGTTTTAGAAAATGTGATGGCTGACAACTTATCTAAAGATCTTAATTGATATAATATGCAATTTGTTTAATTATTAATAGAAAATATACCTTCTATGATAGTTGCAATAACATACATTTACCCTGATTTGCTTAATACATTGTCAAAAGGGTAGTAAATTTTAACGCTTACCTGTGTAGTGATTCTAAAAGCCAAAAAGAGTTTTTCCCAAAGACATATTCACGCATATTCAGGTACAAATAATTAAATATGACATTAACAAGCATTAAGAATATAACATGTAAGTGTATGTTTTGAACTTAGGGTTTGTCGATTTTTGAAAACCGGTATTTTTATGCAATTTATGGAAACCGAAAACCGGTTTTTAGTTCATCATAAAAATTTAATGATCAATGATAATATTAATTTAAGAAATAATTTAAGAAAGAATTATTTCCAAAATGTTGAAAATTTTATGAAAAAGTTTGAAAATTATTTGAAAATGATATAATAAATTAAATTTCTTATTGTTTAAATAATATTGATTATATACACAATTGGAAATTGGAATATCTTATTGTAACTGACATTTTTGGTGCCACAACTGATGGTGCTGCGGTTATGAAAAAAATTTGGTAAATATCAGCAATAAGTAATAAACTGTGTTATTCACATGCCATACACTTAGCAGTTACTGATATTATATGAAAATAAAAATCCTGCTGAAAATGAAACAAATGTTACAAGGGATATGTGTGAAAATACAGAGTCTGCTGATGATTCTGATGAGGACTACAATGATATAAACCTTGTTGATATTGAATGATTTAATAAATTACCTGTATTATCAGACAATTACAAACATTTGATTTTGCAAATTAGAAAAATTTGCAAATATTTACGAAAATCTCTAGTCAGAAAAAGCATTCTTCAGAATTATATGAAACAAAAAGCGGAAAAGAATTAAACCTGATTCTTGACTGTCAAACAAGGTGGAATAGTTTAGAAGCTATAATAGAAATATTTGTGCATTTAAAAGAATGTGTTATTTTAGCTCTGAACGATATCAATGTTTCTCACATGTGGAATGTACATGAAACAGAATATAGTATTATTGTAGAGCTTCTTAAAGCTTTAGAACCAATACGTTTAGCAGTTGAAGCCTTAGGAAGACAAGACGGGAATTTATTAACAAGTGAAAAGCATATTTGAATTTTTGTTACGTGAATTAAAAAATTTAGATACTGGAATTAGTTGCCAGTTATTACATGCTGTTAAGATACGTATTGAAGAAAGAAGAGAAACTATACTAGTAACTCTTCTCCTTGATTGACAAAATCCACAAACCGTTTGGCCAGAAATGCCTAGAAAATTCTTTTCAATAGCCTCGAAATCTAATATTATTGAGTTATCCTGTCAACTACTATCCAGATTATATCAATATTATTCATTAGACGATGACTGCAATGTTGAATTAAGTGACGAAACAAAATCAAGTAATAGGTTTGAAAATAGTAATGGAAATTTCCATAAATAAATTTCTTCAAGGACCTTGATCAAAAGAAGATTCGAGCGGGTGACAGATTGGACGTGTCGGCGGCCGAGATAAATCAGTTGATACGGACCGTTGTTATGGACCAGGATCCGATTGATGCGTTTTATGTAATGACATTTATTCACAGTTTACCGGATCAATTAAAGAAAGGGGTGCAGTCAAGATTGGGCGTCCAATTCACGTTCAAGAGTGTGGTTAACTTGGCCAAGAATATATCGCTTCATCAACGTCATCAAGAAGTGATTACGACGACGAACAGTAAATTTCGATGTATTGGTTGTAATCGACTTGGACACACGCAGAAGACGTATAGGGTTAAATGCTTTAAATGCGGAAAAATCGGCCATATAAAAGCAAACTGTAACATTTTGGGAAACAACAGAGGGGAGAAGGTCACGGGTTCAACCTCTCCCCAGTAAATGGTGTAGAACCAAATTTCACTTGTTTGGTGGTGTAACTACCGGCAATAGTGGGGCCTGTTAAAGCAATTGTGGTTAAAAGGCTGCCTGCAGGTGTCGACATAATAGTGGAAATGATGTTATTCTCAAACGTGGACTGACAATATGGGTAGACGGTGATGATGTTTGTATAAAATTTGGCAGTAATGGAGCAAAATTGGAAGCTATTACTGCAGCAACTGGAGTGAAAAGTGGAAGACATTTGCAGATAAAAGATGATGATTTTGAAGCTCAATTTGACGGAAGGTATTGGAGCACACGATGGAGATTTGTCGATGATCATTCGGTTGGAACGACCGGTGCGGATACGGAAATCCACTTAGTATCTGGATGATTATGTGATTTGATCTGGAGATCATAGGGAGTGTAATTAATTGGATCATCTAATCTGTTTCAATAATATAGTTTTTTGTAAATCGAAAAGATCATCTTATTTTACATATGGAAATTCAATAGTTGGTGATGCGAGAGCGGGCGCAGCGATTTTGTGGCTGCTGCGTGCCGGTGGCAGGGAGCGAGCGTCAGTTCGAAGGGAGTAAAAAATTTGAATATCACGTTTTCCCTACCGATACACCAGGCTATACGTCCATAGAGTTTTTGTTTCTGATTTCCTTTGTTTTTGCCAAAATCTCTAAAACTGCTTTACTATGGTCACTAAGATTGGCAAGTCTCTTCAGTAAGATATTAATCAATTAATTAGTCAGTTTCACACGATCGACGAGTAACATATCGTGGAAAAAAAGCTCGAGCATTTTTTCTTTATTTCCCCCTGAATCCGCTTTAATTATCAATCGCTGATCGAACTCGACATCATGTAGCAGATTATGTCTCGATAATCTCAGCCGATGATTTATATTTCCAACTTTTTGGATCTCATTTTCATCGTAATCAATCGATTTAACTGAAGTCAGAATTTTTCCTGTTACTTTAGGAACATGTTTTGTAGAACAAAAACAATTATCCAAATCCCACAATTTCTCCATCATCGATGTTAAATCAATTATATGCCACAATTGAAAGAAAAGGATAAATTTGCACCACAAAATTTATTCGCTTTTCAAAAAAAGAAAACAATTAAAAAAAATGGCCGTAAGAACAATTTAACAATGGCTGCTCAACGACTTTACAAACTTTTCTTCTCGTGCCATTCGAATAAAAAAATAATAAATTAAAACAAAACTCGAATTCAATAGTTACAAAAATTATCAAATATTCGAGACAAAAATCAAACAATTCGATCAACTCCCGGCTAATCAGAAGTTGTCTGATTTTGAGGCTCCCAATAAACGGAAAATCGATACCATCACATACGGATCGATATTTCAATGCCAATTTGCGATAGGCCTCTCTCAGATCTCGTTCCGACGCCCAGAATATCATAGTATTTCGTTTCTTTGACCATCGACACAGACACAAATAGAGCAAACAATCCGGTTGTCAATTCAACATCCAATCAATAGAAAAAGAGATAAAAGAAAATCTGCAAATTCCACATCGAAATCAGGAAATCGTGATATCATCAATTGAGAATTGGTTCCATCGGTCAATTCATCGTTTCCACTCATTTTCAATCGTCCCTAAACAACTATTCAAAGTCCTTGTAATCGGATTCTATTTTCGTTGACGATAGTCTCGAAATTTCCCGTCGGAAAGCTTCCCAAAAACAGATTTTATCTTCTCTCCGAACTCGGCAGTCGTTACGATCAATTGAAACACGCGACTTTCTTGTTCGATTCTGCGGCGCTTGATTTATTCGATTGTAAACAATTTCGAGAGAAAATCGTCGGTTTATTTTGCGTTGATTTCGTCGTATTGGGAAACGATAACGATTCGGACGGCTTTCGTATTGAAAACGCTCAAATTGATTAATTCCGTGAGACGATCTATCGTTCCAATCACCACATCGACGGGCCCGCACAATTGCTTCTTGTTCTTCACTCTCCAATTTTTTGACAAAGTCACATTCATTATCGAATTGAAAGTTGAGTTTATCGATTTGAAAATTAAGTTTACTAAAAAAACAAATCGATATTCTTTTGGTACATTTTGTCTTTTATTTTATTTGAATACAAGAAAATTATTAACGTTTTATTTTGTTATATATTTTTACATTAAAAAATTTAAAATTTAATTTATATCGCGAATACCCGTTTTGTGTAAAAGTTAAAACCAGAAACCGATTTTTTCAAAAGTCGGTTTTTGTATAAACCCTATTTGAAAGAATGAATATTTCACAGACATCTGAGATTATATTGGAAATAGGGGTACATGATTTTAAAATAGACTGTAAATACATGATAAATCTGACTTTTTTAATCTGGCTCTAATATATTTTTAATATATCTCTAATATATCTCTGTTATTTTAGCTCTTGCTTAGAGTGGGTATCTTGCCCGACCCTACCATGTATTAATCGTAATTTTGAATTTTTGTTTACTGTTTGTATGTTGTGCATAACAACTTGTGATTTTATTTGTAGCAATAAATACATTTTTATGGAAATATTCGAATTGTCTCATTATTTGACCATTTTTCATTGCGAGAAAACCTTTGTGTTGAGACCTTTGTGAAAGAGAATCTTTGCACAAGAATTGACATGGACTGTATTGGAACAATCGAGATGTCTCCTCTATTCGACCGAAATACAAATGTGTCTATCTACCTACTCTTTATTTTACAATTTTTTCAAAACGACTTTAATTAAAAATTTATATATATTTTTATAAATTAAATATGTATATATATATATATATATATATAGAATAGATAAGAAAACCTCTTCAATATAATTTTGGCCACGCCTCCAATATATATTTATTTTTTAATTAAAATTTTACGAGACAGTAATCCTAAATCTTTTACTTACTCTCGGTCGTGCTCTTCTGACCGGTTCCTCGCAAAACTGTTCCTCTTGACTGACAGTCCTTTCAAGCACTCTGACTCAGCTAAAAGTAATTATATAAATGAAATGATTGTTATTATCCATTTTCTTGAATATAAATATACGAAAATCAGACTAATTGTTTATTCTTATTTCATTTGTTTATATCAAAAAAGGAATTTTAATAATTTGCAACTCAATTAGTAAAAGTGTTGAGAGTCGCTGTTTTATGACATTTTCTTTTCAAGAAGATCTCAAATAAATGAAGAAAAGTTTTCATAAGAAAATTTTACGGACATTTTACAATTAGAATTTTGAAAATAGAAAGAATAATGAGATTCATTTTCAAGAAAAAGCCAATAATAGTTTTGAATTTTTGGTCATAAGAACAGAGATAAATAAACATATAATAAATATATAAATAAAAATTTATAGTGATAAGCTTAAATCTGGATGAAGAGTTTTTATAAACAACAAAATTCATACTTTAAACAATATATTTATAGACAATATATTTTGACAGATCAACCGTCATCTTCAGGGTTAGGGTTATGGTAATGTATATATATATATATATATATATATATATATATATATATATATTTAATTCTTTCAAATAATAATGCATAAATAATGAATAATAAAAAGATAATTTAATGCACCTGTGTATAAATGCAAAAATAATGAGTAATCGATTGTGTAAAATCACGCTAAATTTAAAATTTAATTCAAAAGAAATTTAATTTTTAAATTTATCAGGAATATTTTAAGCTGTTGAATGTGTGAATGTATTAATGCAGTATGTTTATTTGAGTATGCTGAACGTAGAATGGTGATTCTCCCACCCAGATGGAAATTGATATTTTTTAATTGAAAGTGATTGACTATTCGAACATAATTAAAATAATAATTTTATAAGTTTGTATTTTTAAAATTAACAATTAAAATCAAGTTTAACATTTTTTTAAAAAGAAAAGCCTTTAATTAAGATATAAATAAAACTAATAAAATTTAAATTAAATCCATTTTTAATAATTTGATAACATTTTCATTATTTTGAGTTTTTATAAAGAAATCGTTAAAATAATTAATTTTCATTAATATTTTAATAAATTAAATATTTTAAAAATATTTAGAAAAATTGTTCGAATTATTATGATTAAAAATAGAAATTTTAAACCAATAATAATAAAAATTCAAATGAAGATTGTCTCAATGTTCTTAACAAAATTTTTAAAAAATGATATCACGATCTCATAAAATTTAAAATATATTCAGTAATAAATCTATGACACCTTGTTTTGATATTGTTTATGAATATAAATGTATTTGGTTTGATGCAGAATTTAATGGAATGTCCGTCATCTCTGTAAACGATTTCAAGGACATGATCGAAAAGAAAGTAAGAGCAATATTGCAGAACATAGGAAAAAAGGTAAATGTGATGTTAATATTGATAATTTCAAAATTCTGTGTAAGCATTTTGATAGTTATTTGGAGAGAGTGTCGTGTGACACACAGCTAATTATGTCACGTTGTCCTAAAATCAATGTTCAATCGGCAGTCTCAAGCAGCTTATTGAGAATTTTGATTAGCGTGTCCTCGTGCAAATGATTACGTAATCATTATTGTACTTTTATATAAAAGTGAATTAAATTATTAAACAGTGATCTGAAGATGATGGTTCTTCCGTCGAAATATTTTGTCTATTAATATTTTTTTAATGGATGAGTTTTGTTTTAATAAAAATTTCATTCATTAAAATAAAACTTTCGAACAGATTAATTAAAATTACACATTTTTGTTTCTCTCCAATATGTTTCTTTTTTCTAGTGGTTGTTAATGACCCTTCATAAATAATACAATTCATTCGACTGGCATAACAAAACAAATGTGGACCACTCCAAAATTTTCCGAGAGACACTTATCAAATAATTGTTTTAATGTACCTGAGAGAACATTTCCGTTTTTGTGTTACGAGAGAGTGTTTGTTAATGGAATTACTTTCAGTCTCCTCAAAACTTTCATGTTGAAATGAAAGTGAAAAAAAAATTATATTAAATGTAAATTAATGAGAAAAAAAAATATTTCGACAGAATATTTTCACATAAAACAAAAATATAAAATTAAAAATATAAATAATATATAATAATCCCAGTTATATCATCGAAACAAGAGAAGTACATATAAATAGAAAATTTTTTTTCACAATTTTCAAAAATTATTTTCTCTCAGTCTCAGAGGTAAAAACTGTCAGTAAAAAATTTTTTTTTGTATTTTTTGTTTAATATTTCTCCTGACAAATTGATTTAGAATAACATTAAATTTGTTCGAAACAATTATGAAAGCAGGAAGAGTCGTAAACCTAATTGTCAACTTGTCTTTTATTAAATTTTGGCATTTATTTTCCCTCGTTTTATGAATTCATTGGGCTGTGGTGGTCGTGTTTTAGAAAGCAAAGTTTGCGTGTCACTTTGACATAGAACAGCCAACAATCTCTGAGTCAATGGGAGCTGGCAACTTGTTATTTTTTTTATTCCCATTACTGATGCAATCAATTCTCTTCGTATATTTAATGTGAAATTCTCATTTTTTATTCTCTCGTTTTATGAGACGATTTATAGGCTTAAATATAATATTATCTGTGATAAAAGATTAGATAAGAGGCGTGGTTTTCATTAAAAATAAAAATAAATTATTTTTCATGCATTTTTTTTTAATTTAAGAAATCCTAAATAATTATTGGTAAATTAAATTTTTATTCCTTGATTTAAACAAAATAATAATAATTCTAGTTTACTATTCGATTATAATTAATAATAAAATCAAATGCAGTTTATTTATTTTATAAATACATGTGCAGAGTCTTTTGAAGACTAATTTAATATTTTTGAAAAATAATTCTTCTTGTTTTCAGATAGTACCATTCTTACAATTCTTGAATTGCTTTTATTCTTATATTAAATTCACTACAAAATCTGAAGTAATTAACAAACTTCTTTTTCTTGACATTCTTGTGGCTAAGATAAATAAGAAATATCGGACTAAATTAAACAGAATTATACAAAAGGTCTCTACACAACACCACAGAGGTTTTGTGAGGAAAAATATAGAGGATATGATATAGGGCTTAATTCACAGAGTTCGGAATTTGTCTTCCAATTTTAAAATTAAAAACAAACGTTTAAATACTCTTAGAGGATGCTTGAGGGACACCATGTACACGAACAAACAGATAGATCACAACATGAAAGTTACATTAGACAAATTATGTACACAAACACTAAAGATCACAACTAAATAATAAAAATAGCATATTTTAAAGGATTAAAAGCATTTAAGAAAAGTATTTGCAATAATATCAGAAGTGTCAGATTGGTTTCAATAACGTTCAAAGTTCAAAGCTTCCTCTCAAATAAATCGAAAACGATTTTTAAATTGCAAGCTAATCTGGTTTATATATTTACATGTAAAGAGTGTAAATATATAAACCAGATTAGCTTGCAATTTACAAATCGTTTTCGATTTACTTGAGAGGAAGCTTTGAACGTCGAACGTCATTGAAACCAATCTGACAGTGATTTCCAACCTGGGTGCCGCAAGCTCCTGAGATGTACGAAATTATAAAATATGTATTAAGATAAATGAAAAAATGAAATTGTACAAAAAATATCAATAATATAGAATGAATATTAAAATTACTTTTACTTTCAATTCATTACTAAATAATAACATTCAGTAAATCCCTGACATGAGCATGTCATAAAAATGTTCAGTGCATTGGAAGAGTAGGAGCATAATGTGTATCACGACAGCGACTGTTAGTTATGTTATGTCGACATCGATAATGAAAGTTTTTTAAGAACAATAATATAAATATTTATTGACGACGTTTCAAACATATCTTTATTTACCATTTTCAATTCGCTGAAATCCAAACTTTTACAATTTCAATCAACTTTTATAACTAGGGTAACTGGGTTGCAAAAAGTGGCAATTTCTGCAACTTTTTGAAACTTTCGGTTGCCCTATTTATAACTCTAATAAATTTCAATATATTTTTTTATGAAATTACTTTTAAAAAATTTATGAACTCAAAACGAATTTTTATGTTAATACTCAAAAAATTATATCTCAATTAAATTTTAAATTACTGGTATTGTTTTAAATACCTCACATGTAAGTTTAAATTGTTAAGAAAAATTAGTATTTATTAATTTTATGCATTGCTAAATATATCAAAATATATTCCAATTTTTTCTACAAAATATATTCTAATTTTACTACACCGATTTCAAATGACAAGCGTGCCAAGGTGCTTATCTTGAAAGAAGAAGGACATACTCATAAAGCTATTTCTGATATTTTGGGCATTCATTTTAAGTATGTCTTATATTGTCAAGAAATATGCTGAAAAGGGTTCTGTTCTCGATTGACATCGTTCTGGCCATTCTCGGCAATCGACTCCAAGGGATGACAAACTCATAAAAAGTAGTTAATGAAAATTAATTTTTACACAAATTTTAAGGAAGGTAAAAAGACTTTTTGCCACTACTGTATATATATATATTAATTACTTTTTAATTTACGGAGGAATAAAATGAATCATTAAATTCAATCATATTGGAACAATCCTTTGGACCTTGTTCTAAGTGAACCAATAGCATCTGTCTTTAGTGACTGTGAGGAATATTAGGTTATTTTAAGATATTTTAATTTTGATTAATAAAAATTTTAAATAATACGGTTTTATAATGAGGTTTAATTTATAAATTATTAAAAAGTTCCTGAAAGAATTTTGTTTAAATATGCATAAAAAGAATCTTGATTTAAAACGATTTTTAGTGAAATAAATTTTTACAATTTTATGAATCCGAATTTCGAAGAAATTTACACTGCAAACAGTTTTCTAGACAATGATTATTATAGTTGGAAAACAAGTTAGAATGTTCGAATGAGATTTATTTCACTGTAACAAAATGTTCATATCATGGAAATAAATTCAAATTTTTATTCGCATTAAAGTTGAACAATAGTTTTTATCCGGAATTAGAAAACATTTAGTTATGTTACTCAAATGCCTTCCCTCAACTCAAAATCTGAGGGCACCCGTGGTTGCGAAAATCTATGTTACTATTTTGACTTAATTTTTGTCTATAATCCTCCTCCGAGTGGGTGGATAACTCAGTATCGTAGAGACTACAGTACTAACATAGGCGTACATGGTAGTGACCCATAGACTCTGTATCGGATAGAAACCTTAAAAAGACAAAACAGAGCCTACTGACTTTCTTTCACTGTTTTAGATGCAAGAATACGAGTTTTCAGTACACGGGCACGCTTCGGTTTTCCAGTCAGAAAGGACCAGCCATGATCTTTCGTACCGTGATTTGTAGAGCTTTGAATGTGTAAGCACATTTCATACAATAAGTAAAGGGACACCGAAATATCCCCACATCAGTTGTATTACTTAACCGAAAGTCGAGAACCACCCTTGAAATCACTCCTGGGTCCGTCTCCGCGGTATCGTCTAGTAGCATTGAAACATTATGAATCACAATCGAGTTAGAAGATTCTGTACATCCTTCATGTACTTTATTTTGTGAAACACTAGTACCACTGGTACTGCCGTGGGTTTGGTGATCGGTCAATAAAAGGTTACTATAACCATCCATCCGTTTTATAGGTTTTGTAACAATTTTCCATTGGATATTGGAAAGATTTGTCACAATTCTGACACTAGGTTGTCGTGATCTTATGCACGTTTTTGATGTGTCTTTAATTCCTTCTGTTCCGCAAAAAGCTTTGAAACAAGAGGGATCGTGTATTCCACTCTTTACTTTAATTTCAAAATTCGACTTCATAAAATCACAAAAAAATTATTTTACTAAAAATAGTTTTTAATCAAGTTTCTTTTTGTGTATACTTAAGCAAAGTTCTTTCAGGAACGTTTTAACAATTTTTAATTTTGGCCTTATTTCTTAACTTATTTTTTATTAAAAATATTGTCTTCATTGTTTTTGTCTGTTTTCTTTTTTCGAGTTAGATTATTTATAATATTTCTATCTACGATATTATAAATTTTAATTATTATTTAAAAATCTTTATAAATCTTAACTTTCGTTTTGTTTTATTTTTGAAAAATTTAAATAAAATTTTAAATGAAGAAAATATTTATTCTTAATTTTATTTCATCATAAAAACGTAATGATAAAATGGGCTGGCTATCAAATTTATTATTTTTTATTATTCATAATAAATATATCAAATTTAAGGCGGAAAATTGAAATAAAATTATAATTAATATGACTATTATATGAAATTTGATTATTTTTCCGATGATTTATTATCGTAATATATTATTTACTGACAAATTCAATCGAAAATACTTGTATTAAATTTCGTAAATAAATATATTTATATAAAAATTAAAATAAACAAATTAAATAGAAAAATATTTTTGACATTTTAATAGTTTTTTTTATTCAATTTTTCAGACTGTTGTTTTTTTGTTTGAAGAATATTTTTATTAAAAATTAAGATTAAGAAAAAAATTGTTTCAAACAGAGAAAAACGGAGAATTTTTCTTCCAAATGCAACTTTTCTGAAGAGGCACTTGTAAATATGCCAAAAATTTATAAAATATTCAATTAATTTTTTTCCTCAAAATGACATGTTACGAAAACTTTATAGGGGAAAAAAGTAGAAGTTATTCTTCTTTATCATTGTGTATCAAAAATGATTTTTTTTTGTTTTCATTTAATGATAATATTAAATAAATAAGTATTTATCAGCATAACAGAAATCAAAAAATTAATAATAAGTCAACAATTTCAAGATGCATTAGCCCCAGTTGAATTGCGTGCTTAGAATGCCATACAAAGTGTGTGGAAAACTTTCTTGGAATGTTTCAATACTTCAATCACTTGAACAACACATATTACAAAAAGATTAAATCGCATTTCCTATTTATTTTATTTTTTTCTCAGGTAAACATCGATCTCCAGGTTATCGATATATAGTTTCAGAAATGTGGGAGGCATTTAAACAGATGAATGCGAATATGTTTCCGAAAATTCATTCTCTAAAAAGTCACTGACATTTTCCCGATTTGAGATGGAACAGATCACAGGTGAATATGGTGAAAAATTTAATCAAACCCTTTCAACACGGGAACAACGATATCAAAGAAGAGCAGATCCTAGAATGATAGTTGTCTATTGCTAGATGATTTTTAGTCCATAAAATATGAATCACTTGGTCATAAGTGCTGTGTTACTGGTTTTCGACCTTAGGCTTTTGCATATTTTCGAAGAAAATGAAAAAAAACATAAGATAACAAAACATCTGAACGGATATCATATTCGTGTTCTGCATGGATAAAGTTTCAGTTGTCTAAAAAAGGTTCAAGTTTGCCTGGCAGTATAATCAACAAAATATTAAACAAAATAAATAAATAAATAAATAACGAATTTTCTTTTTTAATAATTTATTTCAACTGGTTGTCTACAAACTATAAATAATTACATTGAAAAAAAAACCTCCGGTATGTAGCATAATGACAATTTTTATTATAAACAATATACCCTGTTATGTGAGCTCAAAATTTATTAAAAATAATAAAATCCATTTTTAAAACAAATCATTGTTCACCCTGTTTGGCCAGTCAAAAATACCATTTTCGACTCTGATTGTTTTTTACATGACACTAAAATAAAAAGAGACAATATGGATAACTCTTGATTAAAGCTGATGTATTTCTTTGAATAAAGATCACGCATAATCAGAAACAATAAAATTTTAATATCAAAAAAAAGGAAAAAAAATCATAATCCACCATAAATTACTTTTTACGACTTCAAAACGTTCTTTTTTTATAATAATAAAAAATTTGTAATAATAATATCAATAATTGATCATATGAATGAACAAAAGTTTATAGTTTTTTTTTGTCTTTAATTTGTTTTAATGGTGAAATTCATTACCCAATGATATGTATAACCAGTTAATGTTTTATTTGATTTCGGTCAACCCGAACATATTATTAAAAAAATCAAGAGAGGATCATTTATCTACAGAGAGAACAGTTTCAAGAAACACTTTCAGCAGGTGGGTTGTGAAAAAAAAATGATAAAACTTTGAGATCGGTTCAGTTTCGCTGGCCACACATGAAATAGTAAAATGGTTACGCTTGATAATGACTTATTGGAACAGCAACATAGCCATTATTATGATGATAAGGATTACTATTGTTAAATTGTGCACCAGAAACTGCATTTTGTGGCTGAAAGTATTGTGGTGGAGTTTGTGATGAATGGGAAACACTGAGAACTGAATACTGATCATAGTTTGAAGAAGGTGCTTGTGATGGATAAACGAATTTATAAGGGTTGTAACCAACAACCATTCCGGTGCTTGTTGTAGACGGTGATTTCAGTTTTTCTGATCCCGTATTTGATCCATTTGTTAAACTCGGAAGTGCTGATCCGTTAGCGCATCTGTGAGATGAACGGCTAGCTGAATTGCTTCTTGCGTAGCCTGACGTGTGGCGACGAAAACAACAATAAATTATAACTGCTAAACTTGATATGAGAATCACCATCGGTACAGCAATATATACAATCAAGTTATTTTTGATTCCCAATGCATCTTTATCTAAAAAAAATATAAAATTAAAGTTTTTTTTTGAAAAAAGACAAATAAAAATAATTAATTAAAAGTATCGACTGGTTGGTTAAATAATTATTCATATTTTCACTTCGAGAAAGGTTGGAATGAAGAATATTCATTCCGTGATTCTATGGAACATTTTAGTGAAGAAATAATGAGAAACAAATAAGTTGAAAGATGGTTCAAGAAATCAAAATATTAATCTCACAGAAGAAGAAGAAAGAGTTAGATCATTAAAATTTGACTATTAGGTACTTTTGACTTCTGTTAAAGAGAATGTTGGGCTAAGACCTCAATGAACAATATTATACAATCGATCTTCGTTTCAGAAAGCTCGAAACAGCAATAAGTCAAAGAAACTCAAATTTTGACCGATTTAATAAAGTTAAAACTAGTAAACTCCATTTTTGTAAGATTTTGTTTCGAAGGATGAATCGTGGTGTCTCTAAAAATTTTAAAAGATCGAAATTTTGTGATTAGCCTAGTGTCTCACCCATAAGAATACCAAAACGCTTTTCTTGTAAGAAGTCCTGAGTTATGTCTGGTGGATCATTGAAATTTGTGTAAAAAGTCATGGATTCCTGAAAAAAATGCATACGGTAATTATAATATTTACAACATCTCCCTGGTTTAACTGGACTGTATTCACACTGTTTTCGTGATGAAAAGACTGTATAAAAATAACCATATCTTCCTCTACCTTAATAATGTTTCGCAAAATATGACTCCAAAAATGTTTGGAACTACTTCTTGAACCTATATCGTCTCAAAAAATAGCCAACAAAATATTACGTTAATCAATAGTTAAAATTTGGTAGGCAAATAAATTGTACGACGACTTTGAAGTCTTGGTGGTCGGTCACTAACTCTTCTTCACCAGCAGATCCAACTAACTGCCAAACAATTGGAATGCAGAAATAGAGATTGTTAAATATGCTTAAAAACGTTTTAAAGATGTTTTGGCCAAATAAAATATTTTTGTTTAATAAAATTTGTTGAAAAACAATCACAGCAAATATACTCGAATCTAATTTAAAATAGAGAGTAGAAAACCAAAGGATTTTATGCAACCTAAGTGTATTTAGTGTAACACGTGATAAAGGCAAATAATTATATTTACATAAAAAAACTTGCTGTTTAGAAGTGTTTAAAATGTCCTCCGTCATTGTTGCAACACTTTCGAAGATGTGGAATCTAGGAAACAATGGCCTTTGGTTTCCTACTGGGCTGTAACTATAATACAATAAAAATAATAAAAGACGCATTTTTCCTTCGCGGAATTTAAAAAGCATCGTATGACGGATGGGAATATTATCGAAATTCCTCTCAAAATAAGCTTAATTAAAATGTATGGATTGAAAAAGTCCCTATAAAATTAAAACTATATTAAACTAATTGAAAACTAAATCAATATTTTAAACATAAATTTCGATTATCAAATATAATTGTATCAAAATAAAATGAGCGGCACGAACGTTTGCATGTACCCAATAGTATTTAAAATGATATTGTGTTTTGTTACATACACAAAATGATACAACAAAAATAATTAAACGAAGATTTCTTTATATTTAGAAAATTTGAAAGTTGAATTACGAAAAATATTTTACCTGGTTCCACCGTTATGTAAATAACTCGATATTCGAAATGTTTTAGAATTTTATTTGCGACCATCAGGACGTATTTACCGTTGTGTTGAGTGTCGATGGAGTCAATATTGAGCAAAATTTTGAAAACGTTCGGTTGAATCTTTTTTGTACTAACTTCTTTTTCAAGAGTCGTATAATATTCACCTTTTTCGTTGTCTTTTGCGTGTGGTAAATGAATACCATTGGACTGAATTTTACTGGAGTCGAAGGAATCAACCTTTTTGAACCACTAAATGAAAAGAATACTTAAAATATAATTCCTTTTAAAAAAATATTATTTTTTTACTTAATAGTTAATACAATAATGCTTCGATAGACCAAGAATATATCACTTTTAAACATGTATGAATTTTTTAGTTTGTAAATTAAAACTGAACCTTAAGACGGTAGACAGCATTATAATTATTGCTATGTTATGAATGTGAAGCGACCAACAAGTTATGAGACTAAAATACTTAGAAATGGTTATTCTTTCCTAATTCGTTTAGGTTCTCTTCATTTATATGAATTAAATATTTAAATTCCTGACTATCAAAAGGACATTAAAGAGTTTGGTTAATTATAGTCTGTATACAAACTTTCACATTTTAGACATCTATTTTTTATATATTTATTTTATTAAACTTAGGTTTTAAACCTATTTGACACTCCCAAACTAGAACGCCGGAGATTCGGCTTATAAAGAAGACGAAGGAGGACTTCAATATCGGAAAACGCTTGGCTCTTTTTCTATAAAACATCATGAACCAATTTCAACGGTGTGGAATTTAGTTATTTAATCAAAATTATTTAACCAAAAATGCTGGTTGATCTGGCTTCAACCATTGATAATCCTTATAGAGATTACTTAAATAAATCCTTTTTTTCATTTGAAGTTACCAATTATTTTTAGAATCCAACATCCTGAAGATTGGTAAGCCATTCAGTTATTGACTAATTTTTGTATTATTTTGAGCCTTCCTGGGGTCAATTATTTTGAAATTTCTGGAATGTGTTTATAGTGTAACGACAGTTAATAATGAGAATCAATTTCTGATGAAAATATTTGTAATTTAGAACTTGCTCGATCTTCACAACTTGTACGGATGTATGTTTATTCCTCGTGAATGAGCATTCGTAGTGAGGGTGGTAGATGAAGTTTTTTATTACCTTCATTGAAGTATTTGAACCATTCTGCTGATATAATTTTATTGGGGACCCATTCCTATTCCATTGTAAACATTTCTCCCAAAATGATTATTTTGTTTAATAAATGACTTAGAAAAACTGGAATTTCAATTTGTTTACCTCAAATTGAGAAAATCGGTAGACTACCAACTTCTCTTTATGATTATTTTGATTTGGATTGTATTTTAATGCTTCATTTGTGTCCACTCAGCTTGTTGAATGTATGCAATTATCATATTGAATCAATTTTTCATCACAACAAAGAAACGATTCGATTCGAAAAGTTATCACATTTAAAACGAGAAAACATCATCAACCAAGAATCCAAACTCTTTTGTTTCTGTTTTTCATTCAACTCATGTGGAATCTTTTTATCTAACTTTTTACTTTACCAATTTAAGCCAAGTAATCCAATATTGTTTACTTTGTAACAACAAACATTAGATCTAAATCATTAATACAATGTGATGGATCCGATTTTACGGTTTCTTTCAGTTCGTCATTGGCTACCTGCGTTCCTCAGCGACTCTGAGACTCATTATTGGGTCTAAAATTGCTTTTCGCGAATTTTCTGAACCAATTTAAGACCGTCTGCTGCGTATTGTATCTGAATATACTTTTAATGTTTCGTATCGTTGCTGATGCCGAGGTTCCATGTAGTCGTACTTTTTAATAGTTCGAATTTCGGCCTTTCAATTTTTTTAAAATACTGATTATTAAAACAAGTTAGTAATACTTTAAATCAATTTCTATTGGTGTGCTCAATAGCCAAGATATGCAGCAATCTAACAAAAACAAAGTAGTAACAAAAGTTTAGTCATTGTCGAATTATAACTATCTGAATTTATTGTAATCATGCCTGCAAATGTCATACTTTACAACCTAATATTTAAATCTGCCAACAGAATTATTCTACATTATATTATTATTATAAGACGACAAGTATTTTACGAATCTTTGGAAACATTAGATTTTGTTTTAATCAATAGTATGAAAGTAAGATATATTATCATATATCCTATGCAAAAAATATTATTTATATTTCAACAAATTCGAAAGTTTTTTTTAAATAAAGAAACGAAATTTAATATTTAATAGACTGGAGTAAAATGCAATTCAATGTTTCATTTTTTTTTAATTTTGGAATGAAATTTCCTCAAAATAATTACATTCTATTTCTTCTGAATAAAATAAAAGAAATATAAATTTATCCAAAAAATTTTATTTCATCCAATGTCGAATAATCTCGTCTTTTGACGCATTACAAATGACTCAATGATGCATTATTCTCTTTCATCCCATTATATTTCCTCATCATCCTCATTCGAAAGGTTTCTTTACAAGAATAATTACTAGATTGAATTTCAGCCCAGACGATTCAGGTTAGGTTTCCTTAATTTTGACACTGTTTTAATTCACTGAATTATTGAGACTGGAGAACGAGATTGGGGAAAATAATTTTATTAAATCATTTGCATCAATTTTATTATTATATGTTTTCATTAAAATTATATAATTTTTTATTTCTATTTTTAGTAATTAATTTCATGATAATTTACAACAAAAATAATAATTATATATAATTAAAACAAAAAAATCTTTTATAATATTTTTAATAAAATTTTGGTTTAATATTCTGGAAAAAAACATTTTAAAATTTTAATTGCAAAAAAAATTATATAAAAGTTTAAAATAAATTTATAAAAAGAAACTATTCAATTTTTGGTCAATGTAAAATTTGTAGTAAAATCATAGTGGTATTTTTCAATATTTTAAAATAAATATTTATAAACTAAATTAATATATAAAGAAAAGTAACTTTTTAAGCTAGAAAGAATTCGGTAAGTGATACTAAAATCTGGTAACGAAAACTTGGACTTCGAAATTTTACACTTAATTCTTGGATAGTAAATATTGATGTTATTTTTGAAACTTTAGAAGCAAATTTGGTTTATTTTACTCTTTAATAGTTTTGGAAGTTTAACAAGGTTAAATATCATGAAAAGGAGAAATACACGTGATTTTACTTCTGTTTACATAGGTATCGCTCGGACTAAATTATTATTTGTAGTTGCAATAAAGATGAGTTTACTTCTTTGATTATTGATTTATCAAGCTTTGTAGTACATGTTGTTTATTAATTGAATAGTTAAAACAGAGCTATTTGTTAATTGACTGTTGATAATTGGAATAATTCATTGAAGCTTTGTGTAAAATTGTTTATTGATATTGGAGAATTTGTGTTTACTTCTTTTATATTTGTGTTGGATGAACCTTTTCTTTATTAGAGTCAGATAATAGAATTAAATTAAGTTAATTTAAATACCCAACAATTTTATAAATGAATAAGAAAAGAAACTAAAAAGACATATAACGAGGATGTTAAATCCGAATGATAAAATCCAAATTATAGATGTATTTATAAATTAATTTTTATTTTAAACAATGTTAACTAAAAAATCTCTTTGCCTTTCTTTTTATGGAAGTCAAAAGCGTTTTTCGTATAAATTCTGAAAAATGAATACTTAAAATTGACAGTATTTTGTAGCTTGGAGGTTTTACAGCATATTTATGTATAAAAAAATTAAATTAAATCGATGTACGTGAACGTTTAGTAAGATAAAAGTTTATTATTATACACATGAACTGACTGATCTGAATTCAATAAGAAAGGAAGATTCGGATAAGTGGTTGGAAGTCTCATTTACAATCTCATTTCATTAAAAAAATGTATAACACAAAGCAAAACATTTCGTGGTTTGATAATCAATGTTTCATTAAATGATTCAGAAGGTGTTCTTTTGCTTAACACTAATCGAAGAATGGTGTTATCGTATCTCAGAAGTACTACTTAGAAAGCCAAGCTAAAAAAAGGTTGTCATTAATTCACCTTCTAAATGAGACCTTCATACTGTCAGAGGTGTCCATGTCATTCCATAATCTATCTACTTCCAGATCTAAACTTTATTGAAAATTTAAAGGCGGTGTTAAAATAAATATGTACTTAACGTCCAGATTAAATCGTCAAGATATGATCTAATGTGATAATGAAATTTGGAAATCATTTTTGATTTGAAGACGTCTTTCGTTCTAGGAGTTTCCCTCGCCATATGTTTACTTAGATAAAAAAATTGTTATTAGACTTGAAATTGATGATTTTATGTGATTTTTTATGTGTCATTATTATTTTCAAGAAGCTGACATTATTTATAAATACTACAGATATTAGAGATACATCATCAAAGAGGACATTGTTCTAGAATCGTAAATAAAGATAGACTATGCTAAAAAGGAACTATTATTTAACAGAAACAAACGGGAAAATGATGCATTAATGAATAGTCAACCAAAACGTTTATTACAAAATTTTCCAAATGTGGTCGACAAAAAATGTGAATTCATCATGTAAGAACAAAACACTGAAAAAGCATAAAAATGAAATATATAAATATAATAAAATCCGTAATTAATGCTGAAATCTGATGGGAAGTGTTTGTTGTCCCTGACAACTCTGATCGGGACAGGTCCCTTCAATCCTTGTCAAAAAGGTTTCTTATCTACTATTTTAGCTCGACCTAATTATTAATATAAATTAAAGTAGAATTTAGGTTTATATTATATTTATTGCAAAACAAAATGTCTCGTTTTGAAACGTCAATCTTATAACAATGATAATGTCTGACTGTGGTCATTGGCGCCGGTACCATCGTTGTTAGATTAATGGCCATTTGTTGATTACGTTAACACAAAATATTTATAGATTCATTTTAAGCTTTGTAATTGTAAAAAAAATAATTTTTATTATTATTATTATTATTATTATTACCATAAAATTTATATTTCCTTACTTTAATAATTGGGGATTCACATTCACACTCGATCTCCACTGCGACTGAAGCGTTTTCTTTGATTTGAAAAGTATAATTCGAAAGTTCCGTCAAGATTTTCGGTAAATTTTTCAACGATTCTAAATATTTTTACGAATATAATTTTGTTTTATTGAAATTTTAAAAAATGAATAATACCTAAAACAAAAAATAATTAAAATAAAATATATTTTTATATATTTATTGTTTTTTTTTCGTTATAATAATACGGCTAGTATTACTACATAAATATTAATAACAAACTCTCATATAATTGTATCTATATATTTTGACAATGTTTTTTATTACTATTTCGTCGAAAGAAACGTCAAAATATCAGTTTTTATTATAGCCATTTAATGAACTCAAACCACTAGACCAGCAAAGTGAGAAGATCGAGTAAGAAGAAGTTTCGGAGCCTTAACTATTTTGGGTGCTTGGTTTATTAGGTTTGGTCAATCCTCTCAAGAGCTTTAAGTCATAATACCATTGAAAGAGATGGGACACATTAGATAGACAAATCATTTTCTTAAAATACTGACAAGTGAACATTCCCAGCCAAGTAGATTAAGTAGAGTTTTGTAACATTGAAGTTTTTACAAGGATAGATGGGTTTCCTATTCTTCAAACTAACTTTTATTCACATTCTGAGAGGTTCTTTTGTGAATCATTGTTATTTAGACACTATAACCCATTATCAACATCCAAAATTAGAAAAGTAGGACATTTGCATATTACATATTTTTAATTAATTTTATCCAACAATTCAAATAAAATATAATAATTCATAAGGTATTAAAAAAACAATGGTTCATCTTTCAAATGATAATGGGTCTGAAAAATCTATAAATTTAAAATTTTCTTTTTTCACGCTATATTTCGGTTGATTTTCAAAGTATCTAATGGAGATTCAAATATTCGATACATTTTAATATATTTTAATATTCTATATTCAGAAGGTTTAAAAAATAAAAATCTTGTAATTTAAAATAAAACATTGTATTTTAAAATCATATCAAAGTTTCACAATATTCAACGTATATTTATATTGAATATAAATCCAAATCATTTGAGTATGTGCTCCAGTTTTGTTTATCAATTGTATTTTAATGGAAGTAATGCCACGTATTTTGGAGAGACTTCTCGTCATCTCTGTAAGCGGATTCAGGAGAACAAACGATTGGGTAATGGTAACAATATTGCTGGATATATCAAAGTTTGTAGGTCAGATATGACGATAAACGATTTTAAAATATTGTGCAGTAATTTTAGAAATTATTGGGAGAGGATGTCTTGTGCTGCATTACTGATCAAATAATTTAATCCATCATTTGAAAGAAGCCTCTTCCACTTTGTTGAAAGTATTTAAGAAGTTATTATACAATTTGATTACACAATCATCATTTATATATTTAAGGTAGAAAAATTGTTGAAAATGTTTCCTGAAGATGTTGGAAAATCCACCGAAATATTTCACGAAAAAGGAGAATTATAAACTAATAAATTTTTCAGACTAAAAGGACGTTTTTGATTATTTGAAATATAATAATATTTATTTTTTTAATAATAGATGATGAGGATGAAAGTAGATTGAAACGTTATACAAAAAAATTTTTATTGATTTTTATTTAAAAAAACAATTTTCAAAAAAAGAATTCTTTGATGATATTTTAATCGTATCAAGCAGCTTATAATATCCTTTAAACAATATCCTACTTTACAATCTTCCCATATTTATATGCGAAACATTACTACAAATGATCTACAAAAAATTCAAGTCCGAGATCCGGTTATTTTATATGTCATTACGAAAAGGATTACTTTTTCAATTATACCTTTTCATATAACGAGATGGAAAATTTAGTATCAAAATCAGAAGTAAAACAGAGAATTTTGATTGATTTTTTTTGTTATCTTCCTGATGATATTTAAGGACTTTGTTACACATAATATTTTCTACACTAAATAATTTAAAATAATACTTATCTCTTTGAAAGAACTAAATTTTATAATTAAAATTTGAGAGATGTATTATATTCGTTAGAACTAACTAAACTTAATGATCAAAAAAGAACATACAAAAATGTATACGTTATATTAATATTTTAATAATAATAAATACTTAGGCTGTCCCAAAAGTCCTCAGGTGGCCTTTAAAAACACACTAATATTTTACCAAATTTAACCAAATTTCGACTGAATATTATTCAGACTGTCATATATACTGTGTTAAAATTTCAAAGCATAAAACCTGAAACTTACAAAAAAAATAATATTATTAACCAAAAAAAATTAGATGCAGCCAATTTAAAAATTTATTTAAAAAAAAATATTTTAAAAATTTCTTAAGCAACAACATATTCACCATTGTTGTCAATAACCAACTGACAATAGTTAACAAGTTTATCTAGTTGATTTTTTAATGTTTCTGTTGATAAAGAA
>MQRK01251460.1:0-19230 GCA_001938485.1 Girardia tigrina | reverse complement strand
TTATATATATATATATATATATATATATATATAGTAAAGAAAATTGGTTTTGTTTTTCTATGCTACTTATGTATTTAACGAAATTATGCTATTTCATTACTTCGTCAGAACGTGTCGGATAACGTTGAGTTTCAAAGCGTTATAAATTTTTTTGCTTTTGAAGAAAATTAGTTCCCAAGAAATTTTTGAGTAAATACCATTGTAAAATAACCATTTACAAATGGAATCATGATTTTGAAGTAGGAGCATTTTATGCTTTGGATATTAAAAAGCCTGGACGACCCTTGCAAGTTGGAAACAAGAAGAAAAAAAGTTGATCAGATGTCGAAATCATTCCGATTATTATGTGCAGCTGATAAAAGAAGCAAAAAAGCGCTAGAAAACAAGAACTCTGGCTATTGCATGACAATGCTCCAATCCATACTTCTCATCTGACAACAGCAATAATTGACTCACATGGATTATCACTGGTGCCTCCCCCATCATTCGTTCGTAAACTCGCATCTAGTAATTTTTGATTTTTCCATCAAATGAAGGCAAATATTCAAGAAAAATTCTTTGAATGTTCTCGCAATATCACGGATTTCCTGAAAACCTTCTTTGAAAAGGACATTTTGGACGTAGTGTTACGATAGCGAAAATGCAAGGAAGTATGTGGAGTTTAGATTGACAAATAAGCCTAGACTAACTGCTTGTTTATTGTTATAAATTTGAAGAAAATATGTTCGTTAATAGTTGGTCGAGTCTAAGTACTTATTGGGAATACTACGAATATATGATAAAATACAAAAAACTAAAAATAAAATAAAAAATTTTAAATAATTTATATCATTTTGATAATGAAGAATAAATGTTAATTAAAAGTAAATTTGTTAATAACTATTCGTATATATTTTAATTAATCGTTTGCTGAATCATCGAAATCAACAGTTAATTCTCTCGCGATCATTTCAAATTCCTTTCAAATTGGGAAAGGAGGATAAAAAGGGATCTCAAAGTTTTTTTCTGTATGTTTATAGATTGCACTGGAAACTGTTTGCCTTCCACAGTTTTACTTTTTGAAATTTAATATAACATCTGATGGAAACAAATATTTACCAAAGAATGTTAAAGTGATGCAAATATCCTCAAGCAAAACAATCTTAATTAATTTTATAGTGGGTTTCGTAATTCAGGCATTTGTTAGATTGTGTTTTTAAAAATCGGATTTATTCGAAAGGTCGCTTAGATTAATGGCTATGACTTCAGAAACGTTCTTACTTTTTCAGGCCTTCGCTTTGCAAAGTTCTCTACTTCAAAATTTATTTATTCAAGATATATTGGACTCTTTCTATCACTTTATATGGCTGGGGATTATATTTTTGATTATATCCAAATTTATTTTCCCTCCAATCATCAAATTAAGTCAGAAGGTTTTTCCAAATTTAAAGACATCATATTAAAAACCATTTTTTACACAATCTTCAATTATAAATCAAGTAATCCATGAAAATAAATAATTATCCTAATAATAAATAAAATATACAAATAAATATATAATAAATATAAATATCAAATAATTCCCCATACAAAAGAATTTAGACTGTATAAATTTCGCATATATACGTTCTTCTTAACATATTAACATATGATGTTATAAAAAAAAGAATGTTAATTTAATAAATAAGAACATTATTTCCACAAAAACTAAGATTTATGTCTAGAACCAATATAATATGTATTCTTAATCATATAATTTTATTATATGTACAAATATAATACGATTTTTAAAGATCATTAAGAAGATGAAACGTACGTATTTAATATAACGTATAATTTTTTATTCATAAAATGATTTAGAATTACAGAGTTTCCCCCTGATTTTATCCGGTATGTAAATAATTTTATCCATTCTTTAAAAAACTTTTAAAACAAGAATTTCCAAATATAAGAGTCAGATTACATTCAATGTATTACATTTTAACTAAACATATAAATTAGAAAAAAACAAAACAAATGTCAGTTATTACATTTATTACAAAGTTATTCTTAAAATTCCTTTAATTGCGTATTCATGCATATATTGTAAATATTGTTTATAACATTTCCAGTTATAAAATTATCGTTTTTCTTTATTCCAGTCATTAATTCCTCCCAAATCATCTACAAATATAACCTTTTCATCGTTCCATGTTAGAACTTGCATGCAATATTCGAACCTTATTTCGATGTTGTTTGACCCACTTCTACTTTCCGGGACTAACTTTATTTTTTTAATTTGTAATGTCAATTATTCAAACATCGATCAATAAATGTTGCTGACACATACACTTTTATATTATCTTAATATCTGATAATTTAGATTTTAATTCTTTCAATGTTTTTGAAACACCATTATTTTTTGCTTGTCTGGTTATGCTTTCAGCTTCCTGTGTAATTTGTATTTTCAATTTTTAAAGTTTCAATCCTTAATGTATTCTTGTATAATTTGATAATTGAAGTCAGTGTTTTTCTATTGATGTCCGTTTCAGCACTGATCTGTGCGGTAGTTTTTCCTACTTCGTATTTATTGTTATAACACGCCATTCATCATCAACAATCTTGCTTTTCGAAACTAAAATTTTATATTATAAAACATTTAACAACTTCTAATTTTTATTTCACATAATGTTAAAAATTTATTTTATCTGTAATACAAAAATCATTTATAAATAAAGCATGGATTAAATTATTTGCACACAAGATTAAATTACGTATCATTTTTTTTATTAGTAAAATGATTTAGTAATTTTAAATTAAATAATTACGGACTCACTTTCCACTGAAAATATTTTCGTAATTTCACACAAAAATTTATTAATGAAAATTAAACACAAATTTAATTTTATTCTCGTTAATCCAATTTTATCATTTGCCCAAATTAATTTATTAAATTTTCTTTTGAATCAAATTTTTACTTTTGTATAAATTAATTAAACATTCACAATTAAAATTTATCTCCGAAATTTACTACTTTTGTTAAAAATATTTTTACTCGACTTATTGTTTTTTTAATCAGCTTTTTAATTTTAAAATTTATACTAAATATAATCTTTTTAAAAATATATCGCTTTTAATTAATTTTAACTTTTTAATTGATGATTTTTGTTTATTTTAATTATTATACAGTTTTTTTCGATTTTTAAAAAGCCTTTAGTTTTATTTACTGTATGTATTTCTTTTGTTTAACGTAACCCTTCAAAAACATAATATATTAAATTATGAGCTTATTCTTATTTCTCTTTAGAGGTCAATTTTTCTTACTTTCGTATTTCTCTAATCTCTTATTTTTTATCTTATTTTTTTCGGAAATAAATATAAATTATACAAAATTTAAAAAAATAATGCCAAAATTTTATAATCCAGAACGCCAGTAAACTCAAATTTTATTGTCGCAATATATTTCGGTGGATTTTCCACCATCTTCAGGCTGAATTAACAACAATTTCACTGTCTTATATATAGCAAATTGATGATTATGTAAACATCTTGCGTAATAACTAATTAAATATTTTCAACAAATTGGAAGAGAGACTTGTTTGGACATTAATGGACGGATTAAATGATTTTATCAATAATGCTTCACAAGTAACTCTTTCCAAATAATTTTTAAAATTACTGCACAATATTTATCCAGAACGCCAAAAAAATCAAAATTCAAAGTATGTTCAGCAATAAATCTCGTACTTCTTTGAGTTTATGTTCCAATCTGGTTTATCAATTTTCGTGTGATGAGTGCAACGCTACATACATTGGAGAGACGTCTTGTCATCTCTGTAAACGGATTCAGGAGCATGGACGATTGGATAATGGGAGTAATATTGCTGGACATATGAAGGGTTGTAAATCGGAGGTGAAAACAACTAATTTTAAAATAATGTGCAGTAATTTTAAAAATTATTGGGAAAGAGTTACTTGTGAAGCATTATTGATTAAATCACTTAATCCGTCCATTAATGTTCAAACAAGTCTCTCTTCCAATTTGTTGAAAATATTTAATTAGTTATTACGCAAGACGTTTTCATAATCATCAATTTGCTATATATAAGACAGTGAAATTGTTGTTAATTCAGCCTGAAGATGGTGGAAAATCCACCGAAATATATTGCGGCAATAAAATTTGAGTTTAATTGCATTCTGGATTAAATATAAATTAATATTTTATTTTCACAGTGTCTGAAATAGTTACATCCTTTATCCATTCCATTTAATTAACTCCGTTAATGATGGAAGATGGAAGCACTTGTATTCTTATTTTAGTTCTTCTTCCTCTCCCTTTTAAACAGTCATCTAATTGCCATCCATTAATATGAAAAGACTCTTTAATTAAAGCATACATAAATATAAACTCGCTGTATCAAATAAAAATTTAAAAAAAAACGATAAATTTTGTGAAATAAAATAAAAATAGTTTCAAATTTCAGAAATGAAAAAAAATCCGGTAAAATATCCAATTTATTGGAGAAAATCTTCGCGTGTTTACCTATATCCAACTAATTGTATATTTAGTCGATTTTGCTCGACTCTTTCCCAAAGAAAACTCAGCAAATTTCAATCTAATTGCATTTGTTGCTTTCGTTGAGATAAATGACAAATAAAAGAAAAGAAATTAAATAATTCAATTGAATTCAAGAAACAATTTGCCGTAGTTATTTGGCAAAGATGCGAGTCGCATTTGCCAAGAAACGATATAAAAACAACAAGAAAAGTAAAAGTTAATTATTAATTGAAAATTTCCTTTATAAAACATTCCTCGAATCCCAATTAAAAAAAACGTTTTTTTAATAATAAAATTAATTATCTATTGAAAATTGATAAAAATATCGTAAATTATAATATTGTTGAGATTGGATCTTGGTGACCAAAAAGAATATTGTGGGGGGAGAAATTATCTTTGACGCCTCTTGGAATAAAATTATATATAAAAATTTTATTTTGAAGTTCATTATTAATACGATTCTCGATTTGGAACTTTATGAAGATCTAAAATAAATATAACTTATTGCCTGAAAGCATTAAACATATTTGGCGCCCCATTTCGTCGCCTTCTTAACCTGTCTTTTACTTCAATCATAAATATAATACTCAATATACAAATAGAGACGTTTAACGTCAGTCACTGAATCCGGAATATCGTCTTGTTAGAAGGAAATAAATAAAATGTGTTTGCAATTGTTGTTGGTTAAAAATTGTTAAATTTTTAATTCCTTTTTAAATAAAATTCGTTTTTTTTAAATTTCACAAAAATTTAATGTTTCTTTATTATAATCATTACCATTACGTTACTTTCAACCTCTTTCATCGGAGTATTGACTTTATTTTCCTCCATTACTTTGTAATGTTTTAAATACTCCTCGCTCTGGAATCACCGACCAAGAGTAAGGAAACACGAAGACATATCCGAAATCGAACGGAAAAGAAACAATCTTAAAGAATACGGAACCTGGATTAAGAAAAAAATAAGAAGCTTCTGAGATTAAGTATTAGAACAGGCTCTTTTGGTATAATAAATTTTTTGACCCTTATAAGGGCTGATTCAAATTTTCTGGTACGAATTTCTATTGCGATTGCGACAAAATTCTTGCTTATCATTTCAACTTCTACAGTACATTCATATACTTAATTCTTATTATCAGAATTTATTGTATTTACATAATCTTCTCCCGGTTTTACACCATACCAACAACCTCTGAGTAATAAACTATTGACATATGTTTCTTTCAATGTCATAAATATCATAATCAAGAAAAATCCAAATAGTTGTGTGAGGAATATTTGGTCTATTGATGTTTTGTGTATTGTTTGCATGTTTTAATGTTGAGTGTTGATTTGGGATTGTGCCTCTCCTAATCAGATGGATGATTAATATTTTAATTCTTATAATCTGAAACTAATTTATTTAAATTTAGATTTATTATTCAGATTTTTAATTTTTATTATTGTAAATTTTAAATAATTTTATTGATTTTATTTTGTAAAATTTTAAATAATTAAAATCCAATTAATGTCTAAAAATTAGTATTTTTATTTCAGCCAATAAAATTGAAATTAAATAATTTAAATAAAATAATTTTCTTCAAGTTAGTTCAGATTGGAATGAGAAGTACTAAACATTGAGTGATGGATTCAAGTGAAAGCAATACCATTGATTGTCATAGAGATGATCAGAATTGTCAATGTAATAAATGTTCTGTCAAATGTGTGAGTTCTCTTAACAAGTTGAAAAACATTATTTTAAATTATATTTACGAATTTTCAAATCCAATAAAAACTAGGTTTTCTTTACCTTTGACCATGTTCTGGATTAATCCCATGGAGACATAAAAATGTAGTTAGAATGAGATGGATGTAAATGTACTCATTTGTGGAAGGTAATAAAGAATGATTGTTTGAAACTAAAATATTATTCTTAAATATTATATAAATTTGTTACATGAAGAAACAGTCAATAAGTTCTTTTCAGTAAAATTTCTGGTGGTTTTTGTATTATTTATGTTTGTCATAAGATTAATATCAATTGAATAAGAAAACTAATATTTTCAGTCTTAATTTTTATGAAGAGTTTGTTAAAATGTTCAATTCACCAAATAATTTATAAAATATTTCAGTCAAAAGTTTGGTCAAAAATTAAATAATTGCGTAAAACATAAAAAATACATAAAATTTATAAAACTAAAAGAAGGAAAAATAGTATTTTTTAAAAAAATTAAAAAAGTGTATAATAATTAAAATAAATTAAAAAAGTTAAGATTAATTAAAACTGATAAATTTTAAAAATAAGAAATAATGAAGTTAAATTGATTAAAAAACAATAATTCGAGTAAAGCTTGAGTTAAGTTAAATATTTTGTAACAAAAGTAGTAAATTTTAATATTGAAAGTTTACTAAATGTATACAAAAGTAGAAATTTGATTTAAAAGAAAATTTAATAAATAATTAAATGGAATAAACGAGAGGAAATTTGTTTAATTTTTTTATAATTTTTATTAATAAAATTTTTATGAAATAATAATTTCTAAATCTGAATCATACATCATCGAAGATAATGTCAACGCAACTAACAATTATTAAATTAGTATATGAAAAGGAAGACTGTATTAAAATCGTGGCCGGACAAATGTAACCAAGTAATGAAGTTTAATTTCGTCGAAGGGTTTCTCTTTTGTCAATGCTGATGGCTTCGTGTTCCCGGACGACAGAATTCCTATATGACATCTGTCATACTAAAAATAATTTGTCAAACTTAATTCATTTTTTTCCAGTCAAATAAATTCATTAATTCAACAAAATTAACTAATTACTAAACAGGACATGAATGAAAAAAAAACAAACTGTTTTTTTTTCAAACCAAAGTTGCCTAAAAACAAATCCCAATATCTTTTCCCCAAAATAACAACTGTTAGACAAGCAAAAAATAGAAGTTGTTTTCTAATGAAATGAATCTGCAATCTGAAAGAAATCTTAAATAAAAATCTCGAAATAATAATTATTAATCATTATTCACACGGACGAAAAAGGAAATGAATTTGAAATCTGTAATAATTTTGATGAAAAATGATGCAAAATTCACCTGATTGAGATGAGACTGACTCACAAAAGAGGAGATGAGTTCGGCCCAAACGACGTTTGCATACGGAACCTAGGGGGGAAAACCTAGGGCGAACAGAATAAATGCATGTTTGCTTATAATATTGCTAAGCAATATAATATCAACTAGTTTGTGTCTGTTTTTTTCTTGTTGCTCTTTACAATGACATTGTTATCATAATATAAAAAACATTTATTTATCAAATTATAGGGTCCCTGCCAGTACGAGAATCTGTATGCATTTCTGTCGACTCTGTTTTCTAAAACTACAATATTACATCTTTCAACAGAAATTTTCTGTCTCTTTGCATCGGAGAAAATTGCAAATTGTTTTACATTATTGATACAATAACAAAGAAAAATTATGCTAAACTAATTTTATTACTAGGAGAAAAGTTGTATGGAAAAAAAAGTAAAAATCGATAAATTTTTATTAATTCTTTTCTTTTTCTTTTGGATTTTCATAAAGAAAAATTCCTACTTTTCTTAAGATTAATTTCACTTTTTTTTGGAAAAAATACATTTTAATTTTATTATTTATTGAATTATATATATTTAATGATATATAATTTTATATTAATATTTTAAAAATTATTTAACTGGATTCAGTGGTTTGAAAAATGTGGTAGTTTTCGAGAACTATTGTAAACTAGAAAAATACCCGTCATAAATGACGAGTGAGCTGAATTTTTGACTTTGAAAGTTTCTGTTTTAATTTTTAAATCGTAATTATTATAATTTATTACTATTATGGACGGTCCCTTTATCAGTATATATATGATCATAGTAAAATTTGAGCTTGACCAACAAACCGTTAATCAGATGAAAACGAAATTTTGCAAATTTAACCTAAATTGATTTTTAGAAATATAATTAGTAAATAAGTGATAAAAATTGTCATTTATCAAATAAAATAATATTTTATTAGTATTTTCATAAAAATTTTCACGAAATTCCGTGTAGGAATTGTCAAAATCGTCATTATTCGAAATCGGTGTTAATTTAACCAATTAACGACTTCGATCTAACGGTTTACGATCGATTTCACCGGCGAAGGCCCTGTACCGACAAAATTGTATTGACGAGGGCTATCCAGATTGACCACGTCTTTAAATGGATTCACTCCGGTTCGTCCGCAATTTCACATTGAAAAGCCTGACCGACAGACAAACAAACAAACACACTTTTTAGATAAATATTATATAATGGTAAAAGTCACTAACTAGCCGTTTTCTGATTGAGCTGACAATTTAGAACAGTTTTGTAATCCCGATGACAACATATGAATCAATTAAAATATTTAGGTTCCTTGACAATTGCGTAAAGACAATTGTATACATAAAAATTTATAACTTAGAAAATTGATTATATTTAATATCATGAAATAAACCGTAACCCTAACCATAAACCCCCATAGACTACAATATTGAATGAATATAATATTTAGGGGAACAAATTCAAGTATCTGATGAGATTGGTAAATAATTTAAACAATAATTTTAATCAAATTAATTTTAACAAAAATATAAATAACTGTTAATTAAACAGAATATGTGAAATATTTGAATTGCAAATAGGTGTCATCATTTCATTCAAAACCATCAATAATTTTATAATAATGATTTAATAATCTTTACACAATTGCCCCTTCCGAAATTTTTTTATATACGCAATTGTCTGGTCACCAAATATTTACTATCTAAATGATTAATTGGTCACGTTTTTTCGATTATTCCGTAATATAATTGAATATTAAACTCAAATTTAGATACTTTTCTATTTGTAATACCTTTCGGTAATTTCTCTAAATAATTAAATTTTAGGATTCTTTACTTATCTTTCTTTATTTGGTTATATCATGAGGAATTTTCAAGAAAATTATTCACTCTCAGAACATTGTGTATTCAATTCTTTTCCATAATTTTTTCGTGGTAAAAAAACTTGTGGAAACAGTGCTCGGGAGACTGGGTTATCTAAATCAGCAATCTGCGCAGAACTATTTGATCAAAACTTTTCGATTCGGAACGAAACATTCGGGTTTTCACCATGATATCATTGTTAGACATATTATTTTGCTATTCTAACCTATTCGGTCGGACAACTCGTTCTAATTTTGGAACCAAAATTTCGTCTCCGAATCGCTAAAATTGTAAACTATAGAGATCAGATTTCAGTTCAGAGAAAATGTCAGTCGAATTTTTTGGTACCCGCGGTTTTCAACCGCAGTATCAATGACAATATAAGTGTGGTTTTTTACAAGAGTATTTTTTATAAATATTACTTGCTTAATATTATCTATTGAGAAAGTTCATTAATTATTTCCATAAATATATTTTTAAAAATTATATTTTATTTATTTTTTATGGAAATATTAATATATTTTTTTATTTATATTTATAATTTATTTAGATTTAATATTTTCTTCATTAATAAATTAGAAAAAAAATTAATTATAAACCAATTTCAATAATTTGAGAAAAAAAACGTCCCATTAAAACGTGAAAATTTCGAGTTTATTTTGTTTTAATCGTGCTCATGTTTAAATAACAAACCGCTTCGTTTAAACAAATTTTCAATGAATTTCATGCTAAATGATCACATTCAATTTTTTGTAAGATTTTTGTTCATCATTGAATATAAAATTTTATTCTTTTATTTTGTTTTTCTCAAGTATTTATTATTTTTAATCAGTCAACCATTCCGAGAAAAATCTTCAAAAAAACATTAAAATATATTTACATAATATTTTAAGTTTATTTAAATAAAAATAATTATTTTTTTATAAATCAATTATTCATATAATATTATTTAAATATAAATAAAAAAATATCATACGACATAAGTAAACAAATAAATAGTTCAATGAAATTCAATTTTATTATAAATAAAATTTTATTATAATACTTAGGCTGTCCCAAAAGTCCTCAGGTGGCCTTTATAATCACAATAATATTTTACTAAATTTAACCAAATTTCGACTGAATATTATTCAGACTGTCATAAATACTGTGTTAAAATTTCAAAGCATAAAATTAAAAAAAGTAAAATTTTGGTTTATTAAAGTATTGAAATTTTAAAAGTGCAGCGAATTCAAATCAAGTAGTTTTTAACAATGGAACCAAATAAATGTTGCCAACGTTTTTTTTGTTCTAACTCAAAGTAAAAGAGGATTCTCTGCTTCAGAAATTCTTCAGCAGCTTTAGCAGGCATCGGAAGACGCAAATCACTCAGCACTGAAAACTATTCAACAATGGTTGACTGATTTTAAAAAAGAAAAGCGGACGTCCTTCGACGATTCATCAAGAAGTGGCAGGCCGTCATTAACAGACGATGAAAAGATTAAAGCAACCAAAGAAGTGATTGATGAAGCTCCAAATGCGTCTTTGAATTATATTGAAAATGAACTTTCCTTAGGCAAAAATACAGTCCACAAAATTTTGCGTGAAAAACTTCATTACAAAAAAGTTTGCTCTGTTTGAGTCCCTCACGAACCTTCTGCTGATAATAAACAACAGCGCATTAACACTGCAAAGCATATACGCCGTGTAATTTCATAGATGGGTGATGAAGCATATTCCAACATAGCGATCGAGGATGAGACATTGATCTTTTTCCAAGGTAGAGGAAAGAAAGAAGATCACAAAGTTTGGATTCCTTCTAATGCTGTTCCATCAAAATTGATAAAGCCATCGCCAATGACTAATAAAAAATCTCTTGTTTTCGTAACCTTTACCTGCAACAAACGTTTTAATGTAAAAGCACTGCCATATGGTACCAAGATTGATTCCGAAGCGTATTTGAATTTTGTTCATGACACCGGTGAAAAATGGTGGAAACTTAGATCTAACAGCATCAAGCTAAAGGAACTTAAGTGATAATGCAAGACCTCATTCTAGCAAAGAAATAACTCTTTTTTTGAAAGAAGAAAAATTGAAAAAATTTATCAATCGCTCTTTAGACCAGATTTTGATCTGTGTGACAGATTCTTGTTTTCAAAAATGAAGGAAAGTTTTAAAAATCATAATCACTTGAAGAAATTGAAGAAGCTTGTAAATTCTTTTTTAATTCTTTATCAACAGAAACATTAAAAAATCAACTAGATAAACTTGTTAACTATTGTCAGTTGGTTATTGACAACAATGGTGAATATGTTGTTGCTTAAGAAATTTTTAAAATATTTTTTTTTAAATAAATTTTTAAATTGGCTGCATCTAATTTTTTTTGGTTAATAATATTATTTTTTTTGTAAGTTTCAGGTTTTATGCTTTGAAATTTTAACACAGTATATATGACAGTCTGAATAATATTCAGTCGAAATTTGGTTAAATTTGGTAAAATATTAGTGTGTTTTTAAAGGCCACCTGAGGACTTTTGGGACAGCCTAAGTATTTATTATTATTAAAATATTAATATAACGTATACATTTTTGTATGTTCTTTTTTGATCATTAAGTTTAGTTAGTTCTAACGAATATAATACATCTCTCAAATTTTAATTATAAAATTTAGTTCTTTCAAAGAGATAAGTATTATTTTAAATTATTTAGTGTAGAAAATATTATGTGTAACAAAGTCCTTAAATATCATCAGGAAGATAACAAAAAAAATCAATCAAAATTCTCTGTTTTACTTCTGATTTTGATACTAAATTTTCCATCTCGTTATATGAAAAGGTATAATTGAAAAAGTAATCCTTTTCGTAATGACATATAAAATAACCGGATCTCGGACTTGAATTTTTTGTAGATCATTTGTAGTAATGTTTCGCATATAAATATGGGAAGATTGTAAAGTAGGATATTGTTTAAAGGATATTATAAGCTGCTTGATACGATTAAAATATCATCAAAGAATTCTTTTTTTGAAAATTGTTTTTTTAAATAAAAATCAATAAAAATTTTTTTGTATAACGTTTCAATCTACTTTCATCCTCATCATCTATTATTAAAAAAATAAATATTATTATATTTCAAATAATCAAAAACGTCCTTTTAGTCTGAAAAATTTATTAGTTTATAATTCTCCTTTTTCGTGAAATATTTCGGTGGATTTTCCAACATCTTCAGGAAACATTTTCAACAATTTTTCTACCTTAAATATATAAATGATGATTGTGTAATCAAATTGTATAATAACTTCTTAAATACTTTCAACAAAGTGGAAGAGGCTTCTTTCAAATGATGGATTAAATTATTTGATCAGTAATGCAGCACAAGACATCCTCTCCCAATAATTTCTAAAATTACTGCACAATATTTTAAAATCGTTTATCGTCATATCTGACCTACAAACTTTGATATATCCAGCAATATTGTTACCATTACCCAATCGTTTGTTCTCCTGAATCCGCTTACAGAGATGACGAGAAGTCTCTCCAAAATACGTGGCATTACTTCCATTAAAATACAATTGATAAACAAAACTGGAGCACATACTCAAATGATTTGGATTTATATTCAATATAAATATACGTTGAATATTGTGAAACTTTGATATGATTTTAAAATACAATGTTTTATTTTAAATTACAAGATTTTTATTTTTTAAACCTTCTGAATATAGAATATTAAAATATATTAAAATGTATCGAATATTTGAATCTCCATTAGATACTTTGAAAATCAACCGAAATATAGCGTGAAAAAAGAAAATTTTAAATTTATAGATTTTTCAGACCCATTATCATTTGAAAGATGAACCATTGTTTTTTTAATACCTTATGAATTATTATATTTTATTTGAATTGTTGGATAAAATTAATTAAAAATATGTAATATGCAAATGTCCTACTTTTCTAATTTTGGATGTTGATAATGGGTTATAGTGTCTAAATAACAATGATTCACAAAAGAACCTCTCAGAATGTGAATAAAAGTTAGTTTGAAGAATAGGAAACCCATCTATCCTTGTAAAAACTTCAATGTTACAAAACTCTACTTAATCTACTTGGCTGGGAATGTTCACTTGTCAGTATTTTAAGAAAATGATTTGTCTATCTAATGTGTCCCATCTCTTTCAATGGTATTATGACTTAAAGCTCTTGAGAGGATTGACCAAACCTAATAAACCAAGCACCCAAAATAGTTAAGGCTCCGAAACTTCTTCTTACTCGATCTTCTCACTTTGCTGGTCTAGTGGTTTGAGTTCATTAAATGGCTATAATAAAAACTGATATTTTGACGTTTCTTTCGACGAAATAGTAATAAAAAACATTGTCAAAATATATAGATACAATTATATGAGAGTTTGTTATTAATATTTATGTAGTAATACTAGCCGTATTATTATAACGAAAAAAAAACAATAAATATATAAAAATATATTTTATTTTAATTATTTTTTGTTTTAGGTATTATTCATTTTTTAAAATTTCAATAAAACAAAATTATATTCGTAAAAATATTTAGAATCGTTGAAAAATTTACCGAAAATCTTGACGGAACTTTCGAATTATACTTTTCAAATCAAAGAAAACGCTTCAGTCGCAGTGGAGATCGAGTGTGAATGTGAATCCCCAATTATTAAAGTAAGGAAATATAAATTTTATGGTAATAATAATAATAATAATAATAATAAAAATTATTTTTTTTACAATTACAAAGCTTAAAATGAATCTATAAATATTTTGTGTTAACGTAATCAACAAATGGCCATTAATCTAACAACGATGGTACCGGCGCCAATGACCACAGTCAGACATTATCATTGTTATAAGATTGACGTTTCAAAACGAGACATTTTGTTTTGCAATAAATATAATATAAACCTAAATTCTACTTTAATTTATATTAATAATTAGGTCGAGCTAAAATAGTAGATAAGAAACCTTTTTGACAAGGATTGAAGGGACCTGTCCCGATCAGAGTTGTCAGGGACAACAAACACTTCCCATCAGATTTCAGCATTAATTACGGATTTTATTATATTTATATATTTCATTTTTATGCTTTTTCAGTGTTTTGTTCTTACATGATGAATTCACATTTTTTGTCGACCACATTTGGAAAATTTTGTAATAAACGTTTTGGTTGACTATTCATTAATGCATCATTTTCCCGTTTGTTTCTGTTAAATAATAGTTCCTTTTTAGCATAGTCTATCTTTATTTACGATTCTAGAACAATGTCCTCTTTGATGATGTATCTCTAATATCTGTAGTATTTATAAATAATGTCAGCTTCTTGAAAATAATAATGACACATAAAAAATCACATAAAATCATCAATTTCAAGTCTAATAACAATTTTTTTATCTAAGTAAACATATGGCGAGGGAAACTCCTAGAACGAAAGACGTCTTCAAATCAAAAATGATTTCCAAATTTCATTATCACATTAGATCATATCTTGACGATTTAATCTGGACGTTAAGTACATATTTATTTTAACACCGCCTTTAAATTTTCAATAAAGTTTAGATCTGGAAGTAGATAGATTATGGAATGACATGGACACCTCTGACAGTATGAAGGTCTCATTTAGAAGGTGAATTAATGACAACCTTTTTTTAGCTTGGCTTTCTAAGTAGTACTTCTGAGATACGATAACACCATTCTTCGATTAGTGTTAAGCAAAAGAACACCTTCTGAATCATTTAATGAAACATTGATTATCAAACCACGAAATGTTTTGCTTTGTGTTATACATTTTTTTAATGAAATGAGATTGTAAATGAGACTTCCAACCACTTATCCGAATCTTCCTTTCTTATTGAATTCAGATCAGTCAGTTCATGTGTATAATAATAAACTTTTATCTTACTAAACGTTCACGTACATCGATTTAATTTAATTTTTTTATACATAAATATGCTGTAAAACCTCCAAGCTACAAAATACTGTCAATTTTAAGTATTCATTTTTCAGAATTTATACGAAAAACGCTTTTGACTTCCATAAAAAGAAAGGCAAAGAGATTTTTTAGTTAACATTGTTTAAAATAAAAATTAATTTATAAATACATCTATAATTTGGATTTTATCATTCGGATTTAACATCCTCGTTATATGTCTTTTTAGTTTCTTTTCTTATTCATTTATAAAATTGTTGGGTATTTAAATTAACTTAATTTAATTCTATTATCTGACTCTAATAAAGAAAAGGTTCATCCAACACAAATATAAAAGAAGTAAACACAAATTCTCCAATATCAATAAACAATTTTACACAAAGCTTCAATGAATTATTCCAATTATCAACAGTCAATTAACAAATAGCTCTGTTTTAACTATTCAATTAATAAACAACATGTACTACAAAGCTTGATAAATCAATAATCAAAGAAGTAAACTCATCTTTATTGCAACTACAAATAATAATTTAGTCCGAGCGATACCTATGTAAACAGAAGTAAAATCACGTGTATTTCTCCTTTTCATGATATTTAACCTTGTTAAACTTCCAAAACTATTAAAGAGTAAAATAAACCAAATTTGCTTCTAAAGTTTCAAAAATAACATCAATATTTACTATCCAAGAATTAAGTGTAAAATTTCGAAGTCCAAGTTTTCGTTACCAGATTTTAGTATCACTTACCGAATTCTTTCTAGCTTAAAAAGTTACTTTTCTTTATATATTAATTTAGTTTATAAATATTTATTTTAAAATATTGAAAAATACCACTATGATTTTACTACAAATTTTACATTGACCAAAAATTGAATAGTTTCTTTTTATAAATTTATTTTAAACTTTTATATAATTTTTTTTGCAATTAAAATTTTAAAATGTTTTTTTCCAGAATATTAAACCAAAATTTTATTAAAAATATTATAAAAGATTTTTTTGTTTTAATTATATATAATTATTATTTTTGTTGTAAATTATCATGAAATTAATTACTAAAAATAGAAATAAAAAATTATATAATTTTAATGAAAACATATAATAATAAAATTGATGCAAATGATTTAATAAAATTATTTTCCCCAATCTCGTTCTCCAGTCTCAATAATTCAGTGAATTAAAACAGTGTCAAAATTAAGGAAACCTAACCTGAATCGTCTGGGCTGAAATTCAATCTAGTAATTATTCTTGTAAAGAAACCTTTCGAATGAGGATGATGAGGAAATATAATGGGATGAAAGAGAATAATGCATCATTGAGTCATTTGTAATGCGTCAAAAGACGAGATTATTCGACATTGGATGAAATAAAATTTTTTGGATAAATTTATATTTCTTTTATTTTATTCAGAAGAAATAGAATGTAATTATTTTGAGGAAATTTCATTCCAAAATTAAAAAAAAATGAAACATTGAATTGCATTTTACTCCAGTCTATTAAATATTAAATTTCGTTTCTTTATTTAAAAAAAACTTTCGAATTTGTTGAAATATAAATAATATTTTTTGCATAGGATATATGATAATATATCTTACTTTCATACTATTGATTAAAACAAAATCTAATGTTTCCAAAGATTCGTAAAATACTTGTCGTCTTATAATAATAATATAATGTAGAATAATTCTGTTGGCAGATTTAAATATTAGGTTGTAAAGTATGACATTTGCAGGCATGATTACAATAAATTCAGATAGTTATAATTCGACAATGACTAAACTTTTGTTACTACTTTGTTTTTGTTAGATTGCTGCATATCTTGGCTATTGAGCACACCAATAGAAATTGATTTAAAGTATTACTAACTTGTTTTAATAATCAGTATTTTAAAAAAATTGAAAGGCCGAAATTCGAACTATTAAAAAGTACGACTACATGGAACCTCGGCATCAGCAACGATACGAAACATTAAAAGTATATTCAGATACAATACGCAGCAGACGGTCTTAAATTGGTTCAGAAAATTCGCGAAAAGCAATTTTAGACCCAATAATGAGTCTCAGAGTCGCTGAGGAACGCAGGTAGCCAATGACGAACTGAAAGAAACCGTAAAATCGGATCCATCACATTGTATTAATGATTTAGATCTAATGTTTGTTGTTACAAAGTAAACAATATTGGATTACTTGGCTTAAATTGGTAAAGTAAAAAGTTAGATAAAAAGATTCCACATGAGTTGAATGAAAAACAGAAACAAAAGAGTTTGGATTCTTGGTTGATGATGTTTTCTCGTTTTAAATGTGATAACTTTTCGAATCGAATCGTTTCTTTGTTGTGATGAAAAATTGATTCAATATGATAATTGCATACATTCAACAAGCTGAGTGGACACAAATGAAGCATTAAAATACAATCCAAATCAAAATAATCATAAAGAGAAGTTGGTAGTCTACCGATTTTCTCAATTTGAGGTAAACAAATTGAAATTCCAGTTTTTCTAAGTCATTTATTAAACAAAATAATCATTTTGGGAGAAATGTTTACAATGGAATAGGAATGGGTCCCCAATAAAATTATATCAGCAGAATGGTTCAAATACTTCAATGAAGGTAATAAAAAACTTCATCTACCACCCTCACTACGAATGCTCATTCACGAGGAATAAACATACATCCGTACAAGTTGTGAAGATCGAGCAAGTTCTAAATTACAAATATTTTCATCAGAAATTGATTCTCATTATTAACTGTCGTTACACTATAAACACATTCCAGAAATTTCAAAATAATTGACCCCAGGAAGGCTCAAAATAATACAAAAATTAGTCAATAACTGAATGGCTTACCAATCTTCAGGATGTTGGATTCTAAAAATAATTGGTAACTTCAAATGAAAAAAAGGATTTATTTAAGTAATCTCTATAAGGATTATCAATGGTTGAAGCCAGATCAACCAGCATTTTTGGTTAAATAATTTTGATTAAATAACTAAATTCCACACCGTTGAAATTGGTTCATGATGTTTTATAGAAAAAGAGCCAAGCGTTTTCCGATATTGAAGTCCTCCTTCGTCTTCTTTATAAGCCGAATCTCCGGCGTTCTAGTTTGGGAGTGTCAAATAGGTTTAAAACCTAAGTTTAATAAAATAAATATATAAAAAATAGATGTCTAAAATGTGAAAGTTTGTATACAGACTATAATTAACCAAACTCTTTAATGTCCTTTTGATAGTCAGGAATTTAAATATTTAATTCATATAAATGAAGAGAACCTAAACGAATTAGGAAAGAATAACCATTTCTAAGTATTTTAGTCTCATAACTTGTTGGTCGCTTCACATTCATAACATAGCAATAATTATAATGCTGTCTACCGTCTTAAGGTTCAGTTTTAATTTACAAACTAAAAAATTCATACATGTTTAAAAGTGATATATTCTTGGTCTATCGAAGCATTATTGTATTAACTATTAAGTAAAAAAATAATATTTTTTTAAAAGGAATTATATTTTAAGTATTCTTTTCATTTAGTGGTTCAAAAAGGTTGATTCCTTCGACTCCAGTAAAATTCAGTCCAATGGTATTCATTTACCACACGCAAAAGACAACGAAAAAGGTGAATATTATACGACTCTTGAAAAAGAAGTTAGTACAAAAAAGATTCAACCGAACGTTTTCAAAATTTTGCTCAATATTGACTCCATCGACACTCAACACAACGGTAAATACGTCCTGATGGTCGCAAATAAAATTCTAAAACATTTCGAATATCGAGTTATTTACATAACGGTGGAACCAGGTAAAATATTTTTCGTAATTCAACTTTCAAATTTTCTAAATATAAA
>MQRK01251457.1:25707-36173 GCA_001938485.1 Girardia tigrina | reverse complement strand
CAAGCCTGTATAAAAAAATTCAGCTCAATTGGATGACTGAAAGTGGTCGAAAAATCAATCGCAAGATTTGTTCCAGACAGACAGACAAGAAACCAAGCTAAGAAAAACGTGGTAAAATTGTTATAAACTTGTAACGTTGGAACACAGGAAAATCCATAGTATGTTAATCAAGTCAATTACAAAGAAATATTTAAACTCAATGCATAAACACAGTAAATTAGATCAAACATGACAAAAGATTGTAGCTAATATTAACAATTCAGTTATTTAATTTTCACCCAGCAATTCATCCTTCATCTTCCTCAGATTCTGAAGAATCTACATCTACAACTTCTCGCAACAAACCATACTGCTTCTATTATATAAAATAATATACCGTTACAAGTTTTACACTACATTTCTGCATTCGTTGGTGAAGTAATCATGTTGTAAGCATATAAGACACATTGCATTTCATTGACGGCATTTGAGAACTTTTTTTTGCGGTTTTCTCCTACCGTTCTATCCTCACTGTCCTTGGACTCATATGAATTTTTATAGGCTCTAACATCTCCAATATTCACTATGAGGTCCTCGTTTGATTTTAGTTCAGGATGCAACCATCAAGATTTCGTGTTCAGCATCTTTCTTGATTTTTGATAAGTCTGGTCAATTTCCACATATCCTTAAGCAAAGTTGCTTTACTTTTTTAACTTCTCTTTTTATTCCAACCAACAGACCATGGTGTAAAGCACACAGAGTTAAACTCTCCACCCTTTTTCCTGGCGCATTTGTAACAGCGCAATATTCGTCCACGGTTTCGTCTTTCTCCAGTTTATGATTCATCAGTTGCTCATATGCGTTGAACTCGTTTAAATTGGGCGCCTTTCGGTGAGTAGAGTGAAGTAACCGGCACGCACGCGGGCTGATGATGCTGATTTTTAGCAGAATTAGACGGCCGATTATGAACAGCGGCATGGAAGTGAAGAGCATCGGCCAAGCAGCACGAGGAAAAGCGCAACCAGGAGATACCAAAATGGGAAAAGAACGGGTGGCTTATTCCTTTCAAAGGCAAGGCAAAGGAATAAGGGAAAGGTGCGGTCGGTGCTGGACTACCGGGTATTGAAAACGTTTGTGTCTAGCCACACCGCAGAGAGTCTAGTGTGCGCAGAAAAACTGCTCAAATGGTGGAAGATGGGGACGTCTCTCAAGATAATCAACTTGAAGCGGCATACCTCTAGATCAAGGCCGACCGCAGTCTATAGCCCTATCAAGTAATCCACTATGAGGTGAAGGAGGAGTGTCTGACGTGATTGGGCTTCTGGCGAATCATGGACCATGTGCTGGGGTCAACCCCATATGTGATTCTGGCTTCCACAGTGTTAGTTTTGATTAAATTAAAAAGTCTTAACAAACTAAAAGCCATTTAAGAGATACGAAAAATTATGTAAAAATAAATAATGTCAGTATTTTAAAACATAAATATGTAATTACATGTTGTTTTCTACAATTATTATTATTTCAAAGAATATTCAAAATGTCTTTTTAAAAATAATATTTTTAAACGTATGAAAAATTTATATTTTTAAATATATTTTAATAAAAATGTATAACAATTTATAGTCACATCAATAACATCTAAAACTATTTTTTACGAGTTTGATATGTTATTTACTATTTTAAATTAATTTATATTTTTCTAAGTGTATTTCGATTTTCTACAATATTTTACCTATGACAGATTTAACTTGAAACAATAGCAAAAATTTTTTCTATTAAATTTTTAGAATAAAACAAAATAACTGTAATTTAGCTGAAAAAGAGATATTTATAGATGTTGATTCTTTCACGAAAAAACTGGGTGCAGGACCCGACAAATGCGCTAAAATAAATTTAATAAATTTTTTTGTAATATGTTGATTTTTCCATTCTTTCTTACTTTCTATATAAGTATACAGGTATGTATCCATGGAATTTAGAAACCTATTTTCGAAGACGTTTTACTCAATCAATTTTCTTCAAACTTTGCACACTTACTCATCTTCGATAACAGTAAATGATTATGTGAAAATTTGATCAAAAAACTTTTTAAGGTCTCTAAATGGGAAAAAAACGGAAAATTCGGAGTTCTAGAACAATATTAATTGAAAAAGATCTACTTACAAATTATAAGTAATTTATATTAATTTTTTATTGCTTTTTAATTATTTTTTTTAATTAAAACTTTATTGGCAAAGTAGAATTCTGTCTACATAAAGAATGGATATAAAATATTTAATTTTTTGATGTACTAGTTTACAATTAATTCGTTAATATTTAAAATATAAATTTAATATGTTTTTGAAAATATGTAGATTATTAATTACTAATTCGTTATTACTAAAAATATTTTAAATAATGGAACAGTACTGAATATTACTGATCAAATGCATGATCCATATAATTCTAAGAATGAATCTGAAAAAAAATCAAATATACGTGAACGTACTGTAAACAGCGTAACAACGAAAACGTAAAATTATATGCAAAAATATTAATTGCACTAAAATTTATTAAATCTAATAAATATTTTTTAGGCATTTGTCGGGGTACCCTGTGGGTGTAGTTTAGGTTGCGATGATCTCTGGAAATTTGTTTTAATTCAGAATAACAGATATTTTTCTGATTCAACAAGATTCTTTTTAGTAAAATAATTTCAAATAATTTCTTCTAAATTAAATGTCGACCTTTTCATGAATTTTTATTGTACATTTTATTACACAGATGACGTACACTGTGAAAAAAGTCAAACCGAATATAAATTTACATCAATAAACCCGGAAATTAGCGATGGCTCTCATAAAAAGGTTTCTTTACTTCAGAAAATTATAGCGGAATCTAAAACGGATTTATTTATTCAAAATTATGTTTTTGCTGATTTTATGATTAATTCTTACCCATCACAAGTTATGTGTTATCCGCAATTTATTGGATTTGCTGTAGCTAGAGGTTTGTATCCTAAGAGACTAAAGAAAATATTCAAGTACTTTATTTTATTATCTGTGTTAATATTATGATTAATTATTTTCAAAATATTTAAAAATGAAAAGTACAGAAAATAACGCACAGAATATATATGTTTTGCCTTTATATTATCGATAACAATGGTCAAGATCAGTGAATGTAGTGTAAATCAATATGGAAGAAAGTTCTTGCACAACTTTTAATTGCAATTGTAAATTGTGAAAAATTGAAATTGTCTTCTTTTTCTTTTTTATTAAAAATTCCGAAGTCATGAAGTGTTTTCATTACTAAAATTTATTTGTCAATCAACAATGTACAAATTTTTAATTTTACGATTCCTCCAGATTTATGAGAAAGATTTAAACAAAACACATTTATTATAAAATATTCATAATTTTCAAATACAATAAGTACATACACTGAAAGTGTCATACAAACATCATATCCAAATTACATGAATTATATCAATAAAAATCATAATTTTCAAATTATTTTTACAACAATAAAATACGAAGAAAATGCAGTTAAATGAACATCAATGTAATAATCATTATTTTTGAAAACCTGTTCTCAAAGACGGAATACATTGGTGGACCCAGGGGGTGGCTAAGGTGGCTAGCCACACCCTCTTGTTTCTTTTAATAAAATTAATTAGGTTAAGCTTTTTGTATCATAAATAAACGAGGAAAAAGGAATTTATTAAAATGTACTGAGCATTCCTGTTTTATTTTCTTATAGAAATATTGATTCAAGACAAGAAATAAACATTAGATTTAGATAATAAATTAATAACATATCAATCCCATATGGGTATGAAAGTCACCAGTCTAAACAGCATCCAAACAACAAACTCACAACATTCAGAATATTCCCTCATATGAGGAATATTTTAAATTGTTTGAATTTGTAAGTATATTGATGTTGTATGTTGATTTAAGCACGTTGAACTTAGAATGGTGATTCTTCCACCAAAATGGAAATTAGAATATTGTCTTTAAATTTAAAGTGATTGACTATTCGAATATAATTAAAATAATAATTTGATAAGTTGATATTTTTTAAATTAAATATTAAAATTAAAAATATTATAAATTAAAAATATTTTTAACAAAATTTAAATTAAATTCATTTTTATAATTTGATAACATTTTTATTATTTTGGATTTTTATTAAGAAATGGTTCAAATTATTATTTTTAATTGATATTTTTAGAAATTAAATATTTAAAAAAGATTTATAAAAGTTGTTCGAATAATCATGATTAAAAATAGAAATAATAAAGCTAATCAGAACGATGACAAACGATGAAAGATCTTCTGAGAGATGCAATGACTCTAAATGTGATTGTAATAAAAATTCAAATGAGAATTGTCTCAATGTTCTTAATACCTCATAAACTGATCGAAAAAATTGTCGATGCAAATAACACAACAATTTACCAGAAGATGGAGATATAATCTACTATTGTATATGTTTTGGATACTTTAAAAAAACAATTGATTATTTATTTTCTGTTGTTGATGTATGCATATTTTACTTAAATAGAAAGAAAGCTACTCATCAAATATATTTTTCAGAAAAAAATGTAACTCAATATTACATTACATCGGTATCTTATTTATTGTTTATTTAACAAAAATTATTTCTGAGTTTACTCTGAAACGTAAATTTCTCTTATTAATATAATTATTTTATTATTCGTAATTGATAAATTTTATTTAAGTGTATTGTCAGAAGGCAGTTATCAGTATATTTCTTTTGAGAGATTTTTATATGGCTGTATCTGTATGGATTTATCATCAGAACACATAAATGCAGTGAGAATAGCCCGTGCAAAATTAATTTTTAAATATTACGATAGAAACAATGATAATCTTTTAAGTTTTAAAGAGTTGAGGTAAATCTATTTTACTTTATACAATAATTTTAATATTTTATTTCAATTATTCTATCATACTTTTTATTTTTATTCTTAATCTCTTTTAAAATCTTGACTGAGAGAATCAATAACAAGTTGTTGTATCTCCGCAGAGGTTCTTTTGCTTTGGAAATCAGGGAACTCATCATCCATAACACCATTACCAGCGCCAAATCCGGCCTTCCAATCGATCAGATCTTCCGAAGTACTCGAATGCGACTCTCGGTGCCTCCTCAATTTCTCCCGCCTAGCATAGTCGAGGACACAGTCGACCGAGGCGCAGTCGTCTTTCAATAATTCTTGCCAGCGTGACTCGATCTTTCTCCGTAGGTGCAGGAATAATTCATTTGAGTGAAAATCAAAATCAACGTGTCGCACTGAGTTATTTCGACCGAAAAAGTAATAAAACATGATTGCAATTCTCCGAAAGTTTCCATATGTCACTCTGCACAGTGCTGGACCTTCACGCTCAACTGCAAATCGATTATCACGTTCTCGAACAAATTCACATAGGAGTTGTATTATATTTTTCAATTTGTTTATTAATTTTTTTATCTCAAATGAAAATTCGCAAAAGTTTTTTTTACAATTATCCTCGAATTTTGAGACAGGATGAAATTTTGACAAACAGCATTTTGCCATATCGAATGTTATTCTTATTATTGAAAAACAATGTTGAATAAATTCGTCATTGATGGAATTTCTTTCCTTGATTAAATTCAAACTGAGATTTATCATAATGGGCTTTAAAATATATATAATTTTATTAAAGATTTTATCGTCGATACAAAGCATAGCAAATTTCCACAAATAATCTAAACCTATTAGATTTGTGTTAGTAACAAAATATATTTCAGGATCTCTTTCTTGAAAATTTCTCTTTTTAACATTAATTGGTCGAAAAAATTGTTCAAATAACAATATTCCACTCAATGCCAGAAGCTTAAGATCGAGCCTCAAAATATTTTTTAAGAAAAAATTTTTCTTTTCAAATAGATTATTTTCGAATTCCATAAGACTTGAAAGCCATTTAAAAAATTGATTTCTATTCCAAATGGAAGAACGAAGTTCATCATTCATCATCAAAGATCCATCATAAAGAAAAAGTTCTAATCTTTTTTTTAATTTGAATGTCATATGGAAATTTATCGTCCAAATATATGAGATTGTTTTCATTTAAATCACATTCTGATTTTCGATAATTATCGACATAATTCATTTTTTTTATTGAAAATTCAACAAATTGACACAAAATAAATTTTTCTTTTCAAAAACTTGTTATTGAAAAATTGTGACGAAAAATTCAACATTTTTTTGTACACTGACGTCACAAATCTCATCCAATGAGATTCCAAAAACATCCACATATCACACATGCATGCACATGCACCACATACATAATCACACATACATGCACGCGATTGGTCCATTTAAATGGACATGAATGGAACTCAAAACAAAGAAATTTTTTTAAATAGATCAATAATTTGAATATTTAAAAATTTAACAAAAAAAAAGTAAATCGTAAGTGGCGGTCGATCATTATGAATCAAGGATTGTCCACATATTCTGCTTTGCAAATTTTTCAATGAAGAATTAAAAAATGTCTATAAAAAATATTATCGAAAGAAAAACATTTTTCAATATTTAATTCTATCATTAAAACGAGGAATTTTACGATTATTTCTCATCTCCAATATATCATTATTGATTTTAGTGATTTTCGAATTATTTTATCAACTTTTGACGACAGACAAATCGTTTTATTTTTTTTGGAAAATATTTTTATGTTGCAATGTTTTGTTAACTACGATTTTGAATGTAAATAAAACAATTCATTTTTTCATTGATAATCGAATCATATGGTTTACGGCAATCATCACAAAACCATATGAACGTGATGATCTCATATTCACTTATTTATATATACTTATATATTTTATTTAATTTAATTAATTTAAATGATTTAATTTTATTTTTATTTATTTTAATTATTTAATTTTATTTTAATTTACCTTAATTAATTATTTTAATTGAATTATTTAAAAAATTGATTTAATTTTTATTTTTTAACAAATGGGTTCAAAATGAGTCAAAATAGAATCGCAACGCGACCACAAGTACAAACACCCAAGGCTGAAAATGACATTATAATTAAGGGTTGGTGTGAAATAATCTGGCTGAGACTCCAGGTTGATCCGAAGACCGGACGATGGTAGTGTAGAGTGGAAAAAGTAATGAAATTCAAGCTCTTGTATTTCATGTTCGTGTTAGGCCCATTTTATTGAAGAAAGTAAATCTTTGACCATAGAATAATATTTTTCGTCTTTAATCGCTAATTGAGGTACTTCGTTCAGTAATTTTTTTATCGGATTAAGCAAAATTTGTAATATAAATGTGAGATATAAATTAATAATTGGAAATATTAAATGTAAACTAACTTAATAATTATTTTATATAACATATGGTTCAAAACATTCAAATAATTAATTCTCCAATGTAAATAAATATGATTTATTAAAATGCAAATTGTTTAAATAATTGGATTATCACGTGTATATTTTGAATAATTAAATATATTTTTAGAATATAATTTTCAGTTATTATTTTCCATAATAATAAAATTAAAAAAATATTGTAATTTCGAATTAATAAAAACAATGCGACAATAAACTAACAAATAATAATATGTTCAAAATTCGCAATCGTAAATTCTACAAAATCTTAAATAATCAAATGCTCATAACTCACAATCGTAAAAATTTCGGACAAAATTTTCCAAATCGTAAAATGTTTCAAACAATTCATTTTTTAAAGAATCGTAAATATATCTGTGAGGAATATTTTGAATGTTTGATGTTTGTCTCCTACCCAAATGGCTGATTAATATTTTAATTCTTATTATCTAAAATATGTAATGTTTAAATTTATTTCTAATTTAAAATAAATAAATTGAATAATATATTTTCAAATAATTAGAAATTATTTTAATTTTTAACCAATGAAATTTTGAATAAATATTTTAACAATTTTTATAATTCTCCATTTGCTAAGATAATAAGATTAAAGTTATTAATCAATTAAATAGAATGTAATTGTACAAAAGCTTTGACAAAGATTGTCTTGAGGATAATCAAACTTGTTATGTTAATAAAAATATAAAAAGTCAAATTGGTGTTCTCAAAAATAACGATCGTAAAATTTAACTAAAACTTTTTCAAATTCTATTTGTCGATAAATAATAGTAGTATATCTTGTAAAGTCTAAAAGAATACTAAAGATAAAAATACACAGAGATCTGACAACTCAATTAATCCCCTTTGATATGATGTGCGCGTGAGAGGATGATTATATGTTTTTTCCATTCCTTTTATTAACTTACTTTCTATATAGGTATATATATATATTGGATCGAAAAAAACTTTTTAACATCCCGAAATGGGAAAAAAACGGAAAATTCGGAGTTCCCGAACAATATTAATTGCAAGATATCTACTTATAAATTAGAAGTACTTTATATTACTTTTAATGTGTTTTTTTCATTAAAATTTTTTAAATTTTAAAAACTTTGTTGGCAAAGTAGATTTCTGTCTGCATAAAGAATGGATACAAAAAATTAATTTTTTTGATTTACTAGTTTAGAATTTAAGTGTAGGTTTGTTTGCATCGATTATAAACCGTTATATAGTTGTCGCTTGTTGTAATGACTTATCTATCTACTTGTTTATCTATATAGTCTATTTATTTGTTTGATTTTATTTTTCTCTTTGAAATGAGGGAAAACGATAATGAGAAGAAAGTGATTTAATAATTTTAATGTTGCGACCAAATAGTGTTCACAATGTCTCAATTAAAAAGAAAACTTTGTTTGATTGTTTGACTCAAGAATATTTATTTCCAATCATTATACTTGTGAATTGATATGTGATTCTAAATTGGAAAAGTGTTCCCTAAAAAGAAATGAAAATTATATGTTTGTTTTTAACAAAATAATTAAAATAATATTCGTATTAAAAAGGAATTTTCAATTAAAATGGAACCTTGTGATTTAATTCTAGTTCGTTAACGCACTTTGTACATTATTATTAGAACTAGATTCAAAACTTCTTGATAATTCATCAGCAAGGTCTATATTGTCCCCGGTTGGGCATTATTTTACATCACAAAAAAGCAAATAGAATATCTATTGAAATTGTTTTGCAACTGTATATTTTGTATTTAAATTTTACAATAACAATTTTAAATTTGTAATTTGAAAATTTTTATTTTTTTAATTTAAAATTTTTCATTTTTTATTTGATTTCTTAGCAAGTCTTATTTGGATTTTTATTTTGATGATAAATTTTGTTTTTACAAAAAAAATTAACTGTAAATTTTATCTCATTCCAATTAAATATTTACCTTCTAGTTGCATGGTAAAAAGAATGAGAAAAAAGATGGGATACGCTGAAAATGAACATGAAGTTAGACAAGCAACGGAAAGAATAATGGGGTTTACTCTGTATTATTATTTTTTTATTTATTAAGATTTAGAATATTCAGTGAAGCAAGGACCAGTAGTCTAATTGAAACCAAAACCATAAACCAAGCAGATTTTTTAAGATGTATAAACTATCCAGAGTTATGGGGCCTCACTTTTTTACTAAGATTTGCTCATCCTTATTTAGCCAAAACTAAGTAGAAATGTTTATAATTTTTACATAAATAAATAATTTAAAGTTTTATTTCTAAGACCATTAATGGAGAGATACATTGATAAATCAGAGAAAGTCCATTTAAAAAGTAAATGAAATAAATTACAATTAAATAACAAGATCAAATATTTAGCGATTGAAGAAGAGGAAAGTTTGATCCCTTATTTTATCAGGGAAGCTTATTCTACGGATGATTTATTCAAGAGCATGTTGCATTATTCAATGTCTTATGATAACATGAAAACTTTGTTACAAAGAATGAATGCGAAAAATAGTATGTGGTTTTACTGAAATTTATTGTTTGATAAAATTAATATGCATTTTAAATTTTCTTTAAATTAAAAATAATGTATACATTGGCGTAGCTATCCGGGTATCTTTGAGATCAACCTAATCTTCAAACAATTTCCATACTCAATTCAATTTCTTACAGATGCACCAAATCTATTGTTTGGCTTATCACCTCACTCTCTCATTCACTGAATAGTGATACATGAAAACTGTCTAGCCATCATGTTTCACACTGACTTGTTTCACACTGGATCAAGACAGAATACTTTATCGTAAATAAGACAATATGAATGTTTATATCTCACCCAGACTAACCCGAATGGATTACACGACAAAATATAGCGGACAAAATATCGCCGACAAAAATATCGCTTGACAAAAATATCGCGGTCGAAAATATAGTGTGACAAAAATATCGCCGAAATAAAATTTGGACTCATTTAATCAAATTAAAAGTAATTATATTGGGTGTACAACTAATTAATTTCGTATTTTTTTGTTAAAAAACCATTTATTTAAATATAAAAGTGAAAAAATATTTTATTCAAAATATTGTCCATCGGAAGCGGCAACTTTTTCCC
>MQRK01251457.1:9488-24896 GCA_001938485.1 Girardia tigrina | reverse complement strand
TTGTCTTCTGTGTCAAAATCGCCACTTTTAAATCGTGCAAACCACTGCTGACATACTCTAACCTCTGGAGCATATTCAGGATAAACTTCTGAGAGTAAACGATGTGCTTCTGTTGCACTGTTCCTTAAATTAAAGAACAAAAGCAAACCTCCCCGCAAATGCTGTTTTGTTGGAACGTAATTTGACATTTTGACTGTAATAAAAAAAATTTGTGTGTTTACCAAAATTCAATAAAATTGACTATTGACTACATAAATAGATGTGAGGTTAGTAACAAATTCGAAATGAGGTAACAAATACGAATATAAGGTTATTTCGTAACAAATACGAAATTAATTAGTTGTACACCTAATAGATAATAAAAATTTTAAAAAAGAATTTAAAAATCTTGGAAAAAAATGTCAATTAAGTATTTGAAAATAAAAAAATATTAGAATTAGAAATTATTAGAATATTAGAAATTTTCTTTAAATATAAATTATTTTTCAAGTAAATTAAAATTCACATTTCTTTTATCTTGAATTTCCAAAGAGATGGATGAAGTGAACTGTGATAATCACAATTAATTAATAATAACAATTAATTAATGTTGTTTAAATAAACGGATTTTAAGCGAAATTCAAAAATGAGTGAAAGTTCACGACAAATAAATTTAATTCACAATTGTCTTATTTTCTAATTACAAGCTAGCAACATGATGCACAACATGATTTTAATGTCAAATCGATTTTGTTTTGGAACTTGACCCAGTGGAATTCATCGCTTGTCTGGTTTGTGGTTGACCAAGTAGACCCACTTCTCGGCCGACGTCACAATTCGTTTCCAAAAGCGGTCATCTCTTGGATTCTGTAGCAGTTGTCTGCAAATTTGGACTCTTTTATCGGCCTGTGCTTTGGGGAGTTCGTGTGGATCTTGACGCGATTTCTTGTGCACATAGTCGAGCTGCTTCAAATGCCAATGTATGGTTGACTTGCCAACTCCAAGCTTAAATGCCAAATCGCGAGTGCTTGACGAAGGCTTCATGACAAATTCTGCTTGCAAGTCATCGTTATCTAATTTTGTTGGTCGTCCAGAACGAGAACTGTCATTCATGTCAAAGTTGCCTTTATTGAAACACTTGAACCATACTCTTCTTTTGATGAATTACTGCTTTTGGGATCGTTTTGGCAGGCTCACCACGTTTTGTCCATGATCGTCGGCGTTCCATATTGTTGTAAACAATCCATTTTTCGTCACCCTTAATCAAGCGCTTCAAAAATAGATAACTTTGTTCTCGCTTCAAAAGGGAATCGCAAATGTCTATACGTTTCACCAAATTAATTTCTTTCAGTTCATCTGGTAACCACATATCGAGTTTACTGACGAATCCAAGTTTCTTTAAATGACTTCCAACACTTGATTTTGATATTTCCAGAGTCTCTGCAACTTCTCTTGTCGTCATATGTAGATTATATTTGATCAGTGCTGTTATTTTGTCGCCATCAACTTCAACTGGTCGACCGAAGCGTGGTGCATCTTTCAGATGAAATTTTTCAGAGTGAAATTTAGAAAACCAGTATTGACACTGTCGAAGTTTTAAGGAGTCACTACCATATACAAAACACATCTTCTTATGAGCTTGCACAGAGGTTTTCCCTTTGCGAAAATAATGCAACAAAACATGACGAATATGCTCATTTTGATTTTCCATTTCGAATTGACGGTAAAGTAATAAATTAAAACAAAATCAATTAATATTTTGTATAAACATAGTCTGAAAATTAAGGTTTCAGAATATATAATTGAATTTAAATTTTATCACATCGTTTTATATTTTCAAGCTTTTTATTAGGACGTACTAAAAACGCAATGACTTTTTAGCCAACCCAATATACTGAGCGACAATTTTTTAACACACTTACACTTGCGTTTATATCATAATGATATGTACAAATATTAAAATTTTTATGTGTTATTTTGAATTTTAAGGTTTAGAAAAAGTAAATGAAAATTTTTCACTAATTAAATTGCATTTGTGCTAAAAATTTTATTGAAAAATTAAATTTCATGCATAGTTAAAAACGACAAATTTTTTAAAACAGTAACATTTATTCTGGGATATTAAACTGTTGTACTGATTTCCATTCACTTTTAATATCTTGCACAGTCGACTTCTTATTGACCTATACAATTCGATAACAATGTCTTCTAGATGAGTTAATTAAGTCTATGGCAGTTTTGATGGATAAGCATAATTCTGCCTTATTTTTATACTGAGCGCCATTGTAAACAATGTCGGATATTTTCTTCCACATGTCCTCAGTAATATTTAAATCTGGACTTTTCGCAGGCCAATGAAGTACAGAAATTTCACTTTCTTTCATAAAGTCCTTTATAAGTTTGCTTTTATGAATCGGAATATTGTCTTCCTGGAAGTAGACATTATCACCACAGTTAATTTTTATGATAGAAATAGCATTATGTATTAATAATTGCTTATAATCTTTAGATCCGAATTTTCCTTCTATGATTTTGTATGAAAAAAGTCCGTTAGGCAGAACCATTATCCAGACCATAACATACCACCTTTATATTGGAGCTTTTGATGAGTATATTTTCGATTTTTTGTACATATGTTCTCCAATCGTCAGGCTCATCCAATGTGAATCTTTTCTCATCCGTAAATATTGTCGTTTCCCAACTGTGGTTTTCGCTAATCCATCTAGAAATTGATCAATTCTATCATTCTTCTGCTTCCTTGATAACGATAATTCTGCTTTAATTTTTTAATATTTGTAACCTACAGCTTTCAGATGTCTTTGTACTGTCCGAGTTGAACAATTTAAATCGCATTCTGCCATCAATTTGGACGAATTAATTTTTTAAAAATTTGACTGCAAATGTTCTATCGTCTTCTTAATTGATAACTTTATATTTTTTATTAATTTTTTTCGTGGTCCTGTTTTCTTGAGACATCTTTTCTTATTGTGATACCTCACTTTCGACATGCCGAATATATTTGATTTTATCTTTTTTTATGTACGGTGACTGTGTATGACATCTTTTGTTTGTACATAATTTTTCTTGTTTATTGTGTAAGATATGTTTGAACTCCTATGTTTTTTTATAAAAAAAGTATTTTCGTTCGGTGTAAAATAAATAATCAAAAAATTGACCGATTGAAAAGACGTTTTTCAAACAGGATTTATTATTTGAGAATTTGGAACGATTTATTGAACTATCACAGTAATTTGAACACGTTTAGTCGAACCGAATTGCCTCTCGATATTTATAACCAGAAACATTTACAATTTAAAGTATCTGATTATTGTAAAGAAAACATTTGTCTATCGGGCGACCTGAAGATCAGAACAATGAAGAACTGGATGTTTTTTTGCTGACGCAGCTCGACAAATTTTCCTGCAGAAAGAACGTTTTAACTGATCAAGAATTAGTGATTTTACAATCTACGAGAAATAAAAATGAATCATATCTGATCTATATTCTCACAAACAGGGTCGCCGGTTTCTTGTTCGACCAACAATGCCCTATAAATCGTTTATTTTTCCCGTGAAAAAAAATTCATTTTTATGAAAATAAATTGCGTTAAATGTCGTTTGCAACATATTTAATTAATTGACAATGAAATCTAAAGTTAAAAAATAAATCGATTCAGAATTAATAAATAATTAAGACTTATTCTAATTACTTACCGTGTGGATGTCTTGCTTATTATGTATCCAAATGTTGTTCTTCCCATATTAAAGTTGGTCACGGAGTTTCGTTTTACTTATTTTTAACTATTGTTTTTTTTATTTCGTTGATAAGAAACTAAATTAAATCAAATTTGTGGGGATATTTGGTTTGATCTAGTTCGATATTGTTGGATCATCATTTTTATAGTAAAAATAGAGGATTACATAAATTGTCTAGTCCTTTATTTTTACACATTAAATCGACAAAGATTAATTTCCGAATTTCTAGAAATCTCTGAATAACTCAAGCCTTTCATTTTCCACTTCCTTGCCAAATGTCTCTCAAAATTACTTCTCATTTCTGTCTAGAATTTAAGAAAATATCTGCATATTTATAAATAATAACAATTAAACTGGGTAAATCGTTTAATAATATAAAAATTCTTACTGTTTTAAAAAATATGCCGACTTTGAATTTTTACGTATTAAATAAATTTAAATGATTTATTTAAACAAAATGCTTTATCTATTTCTATTTATACTAAACATAACACTTATAAAATTATTTGATTCACAACATTCATTACTCAAAATAATGTTTCTTTTCTTTTATTTCTTAAATAATACAAGTGTTTTAAAAAATTTTCGCTCAGTATATATCAATAATGCCAAAAAGAAATTTGAAAAAAAATGTATTTTCATTATTGATCGGGAACTTTTAGGACAACCTAATAATACAAGTCAATCAAGAAAAAAATATAAGGACACAGTAGAAAGAATTAAATTAGTTGTTTTACAGTACGATCAAAGAAATGTGGACGAATACTTAAGAGATAAGGCGTACAATTTCCATCTTTAAGCGTCTTAATTGTGTTATAATAAAAATTTATATAACTATTGTGTCTTTTGTTAAAAACGTTTTAAGATAATTTTTAATTATTTACATGAATTTTGTAAAATTTTTAATAATTATAATATTTTTGTCCGCGATATTTTTCCTACTATATTTTCATTCTAGAGTGTAGAGATTTATTCATGAATAATTTTTGTCCAAGATTTTTTAAATTTTTAATAATTATAATTACTTTATTTTCATTAAATGATTCCAAATTTTAGTTTGACGATAATTTTGTTGGGTATTATAAATCTTTAATTTAATTATTTACTTTTAAAAACACAAATCTTTATTCTTTAATCTTTAATCTGTAATCTTAAATCTGACTCCAATTAATCAGAATGGACTTCCAACATAAATATATAAATGAATGAACACAAAATTCTTTTAAAAACTTTATTTTCCAATAACACAAAATAGCACACAGCTTATATTGTTCAATTCAATAATATCAATAGACGTATTCACAAACGGATATTCGATGCGAGTTTATCAGATCACAGTTAGTTAATTTTCAAATTCTAAATCTTCTAAACGAACGATAACCGTTAAACCCTTAAAGTTAAATGAACTTTATTCTCCTATACAGGATACTTAGTTCGACTTCAACTTCAAGAAAAGAAATAAAAATAAAGAATTTAAATAAATTTACTCTACGCGGATTCTTCTTAAAAATTTGTTGCAGGAAATTGTTTGTGTCGATTATGACTGAATTCGTTGTTGTTTATATACTAGTTTTTTCTAACTTTGAAAATTGATCGAATAACACAAAGACTAAAATATTTTTAATTTTCAATTCCAAATTTTGATAAACTAAATATTATTTTGTTTGAAATTAATAATTTTACCAAAAGAATTATTTTAAATTTTTCCTACATAAAATTTTGTCAAAAGTGTTTATATGTATTTTTTGAAACCCTAACAATTTGTCCGCTATATTTTGTCGTGATACCACACGAATGTACTACGAATAACAACTGATTAAGTGGTCTGGTGATTATGTCAATACACTGAGACATTTCAATCAGTGAGGATAAAGTACTGGAAGAATTTGGTCAATTCCAACGACGACTTTAGTTTTAAATATAAATTTAGCTCTTCTAACAAATTCTTTATTCCTTACAATTTCTGTATAGTACAATATAATTTCTGTTTCCTTCATTCTTGCGAAACAATAGACAATATGGAAACGCTATTTTACAGAACCACAAAATTCTTAACGGTGTGAGTGATGATGTGTGTTTGGGTGGGTGTGAGTGTGTTTTGCACATGTATTTTATATGTTATTTTAGATGGTTAATGAACATTTTTTAATTATTATTTTTAATTTCAGAAGCCGCAATAGTAAAATTTAAAGGGATGAATTTACTTTCCAATTTTTTTACTCAAGTAGCTTGTAAGTAATTCAAAATAGAACCTAATTTTTACTCTTAAATCAAGATTATCTTTCAGAAATTTCATTTGACATTTATAAAACTGAAGGTTTATTTCCTTTACGAAATCCAATATTTTTATCTCTATTGATGACCGCCATTGCTGTGGTTTATCCTGCCCTGTTCAATCAGTCAACTGAGTTTTGGAATCATATATTAGCATTTTTTACCACAAGTGTACCAGTTCTGTTTTTTACTTTAAAAAATTATTTTGATAAAAAGAAGCACCTTTTAACCGAAATGGCATCTACTTCGAGAGGCATACCAAGTTTCGATAAGTCAAATCATTGGTTAACACAATTCAAAATGCGAAGTGCTCGTCTCTTAGAAATTCAGAAAGCTGATAAGGATATTGGAGATAGTCTTCAGGAAGGAAAGGAAAAGGAAGATTCGAAATCAAAAATGAATCCCAATGAAAAAGACAAGGCAAAGTCAAAAGCGAAAATTACAAAATCAAATGAAAATCTATTAGGAAATATTAGTGATAAAAGAAATATGGCTTCTAATAAAGACTCTGTTTCATTATCAAACGAAAAAAACAAAGATAAATTTAAAGACAGCCTTATTGAACAATCTAATGGGAAGGACAATCTGCCGTTAAATGAAAATAAAAAGAAGAAAGTTACATTTGATGACGATTTGAATAAAAAAGACAATATTACTTCTCAGAGAAATGAGGCGGTCCATTTTAAAATAAAAGACAACAAACAAACCAAATCCAAAAAGAAAGACGATCTTTCATCTCAAGACAAATTAGATCAACAATCCGATAAGAAAGATAGTCTAATGAAGCAGTCAAAAGATACGGATAATTCTAAATTTCAAGGAAATTTCTGGAAACAGGCCGAAGAGAAAGAGAGCTCACAATTAAAAGAAAAAGAAAGTATTAAATCAAAAGTTGTTTTAGATGCCACTGTTAATAAAAAAGATATTAATAAGTTAAATGGGGATGCGGACAATAGAGGCAAAATTGCTAAAGATGGTGTTGCATCAAAGTCAAATCTGGAAAAACAGGCAGATAAAAAAAGTGACCTGTTTGATCAAAAAGACAATTTCGAGGACAAGGAAAATTATAATTGGAAAGCTAGTTTCTGGAATCAACCGAGTAATGACAAAAGTTTTAATTCAGAAGATGATCTATCAAAATTTAATAAAGAGAAGACCCAAGATGAAATCAATTGTAAAAACAATTATATTAAACAAGATAACTCTTTGAAGCGTCCAAACAGCGGTGAAGGTGTTAATACATCTGAATATTCCGATCGAAAACTTGTCAACGAAAGTTACAACTATAAAAGCTTTTGGAATCAATCTGACAATAGAGAAAATAGTAAATCAACTCCCAACAATTCTACAGAGAACGTGTTTAAGACTGGGAAATTCAATGATTCCCAAAAACCCAAATCGGGAATCGTTTTGCAAGAAAACGAACAACTAAAGTGCACAGATTACGCTTGTAGAAATACACAAATTGTGAAAGAAAAGCCTGAAGAATTGATCCATCATTCCGAACAAAAATCCAATCCAGAAAACAACGACGACAATGGCAAATGCATGAATTACGCTTGTCGAAATTCCGTCACTGGAAATGCTTCGAGAACACAAAATAAATACGGTTGTAAATTCAAAGGTTGCAAGAAAGACTGATTGGAAAACGTCAGATAACAGTTGTTTCATTCACTTTTTATTTTTCTTTTATTATTTTTATTTATATTATATTATTCACACTCATTTTAAGATTTCGTTTTGATTTAAATTGATAAATTACCATGACATTTTAAATTCGATAAAATGAAATTTGAATTATTTTCTTTTAGGTCATTTAAATGACAACCTGAATGACTGATGATGATCACAGGTGATAAAGATTTATCCTGATGTTATATTCTTACCTCAGTTTTATTATTATCACTGTGAGGAATATTTTAAATTGTATGGATATGTGAATGTATTGATGTTGTATGTTGATTTGAGTATCGTGAATTTAGAATGGTGATTCTCCCCCCAGACGGAAATTGGTATTTTTAAATTTAAAGTTAGTGCCTATTCGAACATAATTAAAATAATAATTTGATAAGTGTTTTTATTTTTTTAAATTAACAATTTAAAATAAGTTTAATATTTTTTAATAAAATTTAAATAAAATTCATTTTAAATAATTTGATAACTTTTTTTATTATTTTTGGTTTTTATTAAGGTAAGGGTTTTAATTATTATTTTTAATTGATATTTTAAGATCATTAAATAGATTTAAAAAAGATTTAGAAAAATTGTTCGAATAATCATGATTAAAAATAGAAATAATAAAACCAATTAGTCAAACGATGAAATATTTTCCGAGAGTTGTAATGACTATAAATGTCTCAATGTTCTTAATAATCACAACTTGTATTAACTCTAGAATACTTTTCGACAAAACTTGTCAATTAACATCGAGTTAAATTGATAATATTTAATAATGAATGACTTCTATTTTATAAAAATTATTAAGAACACCAACATAGTTTTTCGAACTTTTATTTTCAAAACAATTAGAATTGCTTTTTGGACAATTCTCAGCAAAGCTTTCGTAATTCGACATCGTGCAAAATTGATGAACTTTAGTTAATGTTTTTTAATAAAAAATTATTCGAACAAATTTTTCATTATTTTCAGATTTTATTTTTAAAGTTCAAATTTTGTAATTTTATTTACATATTAATTTTATTTAAAAAATGATTTTATGTAAAGAAAGAACATTTATTTAATTTGAAACTTAGTTAAAAGCTATTTACTTTATTTAAATTTTTAATATTAAAATTTGAAACGATTTAATATTTTTAAAGTTTTTTAAATATCTTATACTGTACTTTAAATGCAAATTATACTCGAATAATTATTTATCGTGAACATCCAAAATATCAATTTTCCATCTGGGTGGGAGAAACACATTTCCAAATACTAAACTCAACATACCAAATTTAAAATATTCCTCACACAAATAATTAACTTTATAGTTTCATAACTATGATATACATTTTTATTTTTAGAAACTTAATATAATTATATTACAAAATAAATTTTACTTGAAAATTTATTTTAATAATATTCATTTTACAAACTTTCAATTTATCGCAATAAATAAATCATCAAATATTTTACTTTAAAAAACTATTTAAATAATTTTTTTTACAAAATTTTATTTAATCGGTTTTACAAATATAGTTTTGTCTTTGCGGCTTTTTGGCCCGCAAAAGTCCATCTAAATTTTATGAAAGGTTTCATCGGTAAATTCCTTAATGTGGTTCTCTTTCGTCTTTACTATAAGGGTCTTCTTTTTTCTGGTAGTTTGCGCAACTTTGTACAATTTTCTTTATCTGTCATCTTGTATGTAATTGTAAACTTTCTCACTTCCCGCATGACAAACATTTTGTGTACATCTTCTATAAAGTCGATTCTCCTCTTCACATGGATCCAATATTTGTTATCTCTTGTCGTCTTGACATTGTTTTCCGATATTAATATTTTCTTTAATTTGTTCTATTTCTGCATCATTCGTCTTCGTCGTATAAACTCTTCTGAATCTTCAGTTAATGCAAAGATTCAAGTTTCAACTTTTTCTTTTTTAGTGTCGTCATGCATTGTACACATAGTTCACGAGTATTTCTCGACATTGTATCAGCATTAATGTGTTTTTTGGCCTCCAGTTTCCCATCCTCATGTCTAATCCAATAAGGAAGTTTATCAGAATTTGGAATAATGGAGTTATTGGATTTTTCGTTGACTTCATGAATGTTATGGATTTATGGTCAGTACTAAGAAATATTTGAAGTTTTGGGTGAAATAGTAGCTTGTCAATTATTCCTTTCTTGTAATACTTTATCCCAGTTCGTGTTTGTTCATCTTGTGGAATTATATCTAATTATTCTTTCCATTCTGTGTACATCGTTTGATCCAAGTTGTAGTGAATTCACATAATCAATTTCCGATTTTAAATTAAATTAAAATGGAAATGTTTGATAAAAATGGCAGTAAATTTAAAATTGGGTGGTAACTGCAAATTTATTTTTAGAAAATTTAGATACATAAAAAAATAAAAAAAATATCAACATGTTAATTTTTGATTACATTAAAAATTGGATATAAGTATTTAAAAAAGTTTTTTAATTAAGCAGAAAATAAAACTTGATTGTTTGTTGAAGTAAAATGGATTCTACATGTGTGATTGAGTTCGTTATAATATATTTTTCTCGTCTCTGTCTTTCCAATCACTTGATTCTACTATTGCTTGTGTTGATGTGTTTCTGAGAACCGTCAGTGTCATTCAACGGTCCTTAGTCGAGTCGACCGAATGTTACATTCGGGTCTGGTCATCGAGCATGCGTCTGAATTGGAAATAAGCATGTCGTGTTAAAGCCAGAATCAATGTGTTTACAATCGATCGAGATTTGCAAATCAAGAGAGATCGAACATTTGAATGTGTAAATAATCCGTTGGCTATCCGAGACTTTAATGTTGTGAATTGTATTGATGCATATAATAAAGGCAGCTGAGTAACATATTCAGATATTGAAGTACGCCTTTTCAAAGCAGAACGACTTAATTTAAAGCAAAAATTATTTATTGCTTACTGTTCACGAATTGGGGGACACAGTCTTAAGTGCCCGAAGGCTGACAGCTACCGCAATCAGGAAAAGTAATTTGAAAGAGTTTTCAATTTGTACTGTGATAAAGGGAAAAACTAAATTGGTTTATTTTATTAAATGAAAGATGTATTTTTGTTTTAATAACGTGATGTTAAAAATATGACACGTAATTTTAAAAATTTTGTTTTAACGCTGTTTATTCCATTGGTAAATAACTTGTATAGATCACAAATTTATTTCTCTGGAAAAAATTGCTACTTAACGAGTCAGTCTTGATTATAAGAAGAATTGAAGGAATTGACATCGACTGATTTTGATTATGTATGACTCATTATTTTTCGCGTTAATCAGTTCGAACTCTTGTTTAAAAATGAATGAAATTCTTTCATTATTCACAATCGTGATAGCGGACTGTAATGCCAACGAGAACTCGACCAAAATTCTGTTGTTGAAATCTACAATCAGTCCGAATTAGATAAAAAAATGATGACTACGATTGTCTAACGCATTTACAATTTAGGTTTACATCGTGCCAAACATTGGAATGAAGGATGAGAACACTATCAACAATATTCCGAGACAATTTCCCTTCCAGGTCATCTTACTTGATCCCACGCAACAAACTGACGACGCTGTTGTTGTCAGACAGAACCGTACCGGTAATTTCAAATCTATAGCGACTCACGAGAACTATGAGGTGAGAGATAACGACAAAAACGACAATCTGCAGGTACTCCACGATTCCCGATGAACTGACGATCAACAACAGCACGAAAGAAAAAAGCATTATTGATATACCATTAATCGGAGCATTAGATTCTCATCATTTTTGAGGTGATATAAAATCGAAAATGATATGTTTCTACTAGGAAGAGAAGATAAATCAAGTAAATGGATTGCCAGAAAATCAGAGGCCAGGGAATGCAGCCAAGTTCTGAGCAAAGAAGAATGATTAACACACTATTTTGAGACCGAAAAAGACATCTTAAGTCGGCAAACAGGGCAAATGTGTAATAATAATGGTAATATGTGTTCAAATTAGTTCTTAACATTTCTTAATCTCTCGGATGGTAGCTTCGTGCAACTGACCTTTCGATCAAGCACATTTACCAGTGATCCGAATCTGTGGTTCCTCTCGTACTAAACAGAATTACTATTGTAATGACGGTTTATATAGTAGGGTAAAACTAACCTGTCTCACGACGGTCAAAACCCAGTTCACGTTGCCTATTAGTGGGTGAACAATCCAATGCTTTGTGAATTCTGCTTCATAATGAAAGGAAGAGCCGACATCGAAGGATCAAAAAAATATTCAAAATTTTAAAATAAAAAATTGTTTTCCATCTCACTCATAAATACAAAGGCGAGTGAATCCAAAACATTATTCAATTTTTAAAGGTGGATTTCTTTTTTTCCTCCAAAGTATAAACATACAACAATAAAGAACACTAATTCTTACTAACAGAAAATTTCTTACAACCATTTCTTAGTTAGACATCGTACTTTTTGATAAATTTTAATTATGTTTCTAACCCTCTAATTCTTCGAAAAAAGTAAATTACAAAATAATTTTAAATTATTTTCAAAAATGAATTGTAAGAAAGATAAGAACCGAACAACTCATTCTACGATTAGCATGAACAGTGTACCACCATCTTTAGCGAAACAAACAAACAAATACATATATCTAACTCATTAGTGACAGATATACTAAATAGGTAAATTCATTTTAACAATTTTCAGCAGTTGAATTGATCAATCATACAGTTTGTCGGCATTAGTTTAAATGGATTTAATTATGATTAATTTAAATGCACCGATTAGATCGTCCTACAAAATTTGGTAATAATAAGTCTTTACAATTGTAATAATAATAACGATAAAAAGAGCTAACAAACAAATATGATTTCTTAGGATTCACATTGGCCATCGACAGTTTCTTTCGTCTTGTAAGTGATGTTTTATTTTTTATCGTTTTGCAATTGCTTCATTGTTCGTTTTTTAATGTACTCTTTATCATAAGGTTTCAATTGTATATATATATAATCAACTAGAAGTATGTATTTGCAATTATTACTACAAAAATATAAATAAGATGTACAGGTCTTTATTTGGATCAATAAATAGGATAGAAAAACTCAAAGTCAAAATATTTTCTTCATTGCTGAAACTTTTTTTGTAAAAACAGTGCGAATCTCGTAATTCTTTCTATACATACTAAAAATATGGTTTAACAAGTAAACAAACAGTAGGACAAGTGTCCAAAATCTAACGAACTACTCGACCGAATCGAACCGAGCCCTTGTCCCAATTTCTGTGTTCGTGTAATTAAGAACGTTATTCCTGGCACAAAGCAAGTAAAAATTAAAACATTCATAAAAATAATCTTTTTTCGAGATTAAAATAAAAACAAACTCTTCTGTCGTTGATCGTGAGTGATCGTGATTGCCATGGGGATGAACACGAAGAAATTAGGACACAGAACAAACGAAACAAAATAAATCTCAAAAAGATTAAATAATAAAAATTGATTAATAATTATTGGAAACCGATGACACCCGGGCGAGCACTGAATAGAGAAAAGATTAACCATAAAGTTACCGTTCGAGTTAATGCAAACAGCATTCAAACTCATTTCACCACAATAATCAATAAAAATGTTTTCTAAAGTCTTAAATTAAACACGATAAAAATTATCATTCCTGGAATAAGAACGGTTAGATAAATAAATAACAGATCAATGAGTGTTCAAATAGAATTGAATTGATTTAATCGAAATTACTCACGGTAATTAGTAGTTGAGTTTTTTTTAATAAGTGATCCTAAAATTCTGAAAAAAAATTAAATTAAATAAAAAGATTAAAAAAAATCATGTGTAAATGTGTGTGTGAAATTTCCGGCCGATTTCCCAATCGCGAGATGATAAACCGTTCCTAAAAATCATTAAAATCCTATTTTCGATTTGTGTTTACGCATAACGGCAACCGTCGACGTATTGTTTGACACGGAAAAGAAAATTATTATCAATAGAATCTTAATGCGATTAAAAAGATTTATCAATAAAAATAATTTACTTGTCGCAATTGAATTTTAATCTCTTCAATGAACACTGATTGATCGTTTTTATCGGGAATATTTCTTACCAAACTGTTTTTTACTATAATTTAGTCTGGTAAAAGATATTAATGAATTTATAATATCGATTCCAAAGAAAAATGTTACAAACTAATGGGCGGCGATTTAAATATGTGATTCATTATGTTCTATTAAAGTAATGAGAGCAAAGAAAATATTCTTTGTCTTTGACAATAATTACTATTTTTTCGGAAACAAAGTTTATTATTATAATTTTTATAAGGTTTTCATTTTAAATTGAGATTTTATATTTATTAGCTATCTTTCATGGGAGATTTTCGATTAAGATTGGAAATATTTTCTTTCTCTATGTATATTTGTAATGGAACAAATTTTCATTTTTTTTGACTTTTTTTTGAATTATTTTAGCAATTTTGGATTTCCATTTTTCGTTTAGAAACCTGATTTAAATTCGGGTTTCTTTCTTTAGAAATATTAAAAAAAAGATAAGCTTATATTAGTTTTATCGGCTTTGTGTATTTTTTTGGTAAATTTCATTCTTATTTTTAATCGATTTCTATTCCGTGTACTCCATTTATCCCGATTGAATTAATATAGAAGCAGAAGAATTCTCAATTTAAAACTGTTATAAAAATGAAAAATTCTCGAATTAGTTCAATTAAAATTGAACTATTAAATCAAAAAAAATGTTTTTGATATCCACTCTTTATGCTGGCCGAACTCTATTTGGTCATGAGAATTTTTTGTTATCTTTTGTAAAATGGAAAATTACTATTATATTTACTTTTATTTCTAAAAAATAAAAAAAATCTCAAAATAAAAATTAATTAAATATTTAATTTTATTTGGATACTTTTTTTCATAAAAAAAATTATTTTCTAATAATTATTTTTTATAATTTTTTTAAATCAAAATAAATTAAATAAATAATTTTATAGAATAATAAAAAAGTTTATTATATTGATAAATTTGATTTTATATTATTTTGGGTTTTTTAATTCAAACATATTTTGGAGGGCTTTTTACTCAATCAATTATCTTCAACTTTTGCACACTTGCTCATTCTCGATGACAATAAATGATCATGTGAAAATTTGATCAAAAAAAACTTTTTAAGGTCCCAAATGGAAAAAAATTTATTTTCCTTAAAAATTAAATTTAATTCCGCAAATGATTTGTGTCTGAAATATAGAAAAAAAATATTTTTATTCTTTGAATATATGAAAATCATGATTTTTTTTAATAATTTTTATTTCTAAAAAATTCTCAAAATAAAAATTAATTAATTTTAAAAATTAAACATCAACAAAAATTGCAGAAAAGCGTTTTACGATTATCCACAAATGTTTAAACTGTATCAAATAGAAATGTTTTGGTTTTTTTCCTTCTTTTCTATGAAATTTTTCCTTCTACAAAAGATTAATAATAGTTACTAATAACTTAATAAATTGATTAAAAAATGTATTCGTAATTCTCACAGTTCTGTCTGCATAAAGAATGGATTCAAAAATTTTTTGATTTACTAATTATAATTTAATTACTACTTATAATTTATAAGTAGATCTTTTTATACTAACGGATAACATGAAATAGTAGGACACCTACTATTTTAATAGTAGGTGGAAAAAAAATTGAAAAGGCGCCCAATATTGGTTTACACCTACTATTTGGTGCTTTTGTTTTGA